>JACVVK020000699.1:0-37500 GCA_018292915.2 Batillaria attramentaria | reverse complement strand
GACACAACTGTACTGTCCAGTCTCACGGGTACGATCTGCTGACGGGACGCGGAGGGTCGGTTGACGATCAAGGTCAAGGCCATTCATTCGCCAGAGGAACTGTGCGGGACTCGGGTTACTGTCTGCGCTACAGTTCATGTGAAGCGTTCCGTTCTCGGCCACAAGGCATTGTGGGATACCAGAGTTCATTTCACACTGAGTGGCGACATCCAGTGAGGCCACTGATATGGTTGGTGAGTCTGAAAGAAGAACGAGGTCAAGAATCAGAGGAGAAACGGTGTGTCACGGCGTGCGTGTGTGTGTGTGTGTGTGTGTGTGTGTGTGAAAGGGGGAGGGGGGTAAAGATGTGTGAGGGCGGGCTATTGGTTGATGCTTTCAACAACACACACACACACTGACACACACACACTCGAACTCAATATGATATTAACACGTGACAGTGGGGTGACATGCGGATATCAGTCATTGATATCAGGCCATCGAAAAGAACCCGCCTAACTCACACGAGATATGACCCTCACGAGATGATTCAGTGGTTCAGTAATTAGCAGCCCAAACTATTCACTGTGTCAGACTCACGTTGATCTTCTTCGAAACACGCACATTTTGGGCTCTGGTGACAAATTCCAAAGCCAAATAATACATGAATAACTAGGATGAGCTGTTTCCCATGGCTTTTCTATGACATTGTACCCAAGAGTACAGAACACTGCAAACAAGCAAGTGCTCCCAAGAAAGACTATCACGCAGCAGTTCGCAGTCTCAGGAAATCCACAAAATGCATTACTTTCAGCTAAGACAAAGCTACACATTTATATTCTCCTGTATCCCAGTTTGTTTGTTTATTGTTTTTTTTTTTGTTTTTTTGCCCTCGGAGGTATGCTTCTCAGCGGTACCAGCAGTCGGATATCTAGCCTCAAAATGACGGAAACACTGGCTCAATTTCAGCCTTCTTTTCTTTCGTTTTCGGGTAACACCAGGTTAGAACATCAGATCCGAGTAGGCAACGGCTCTGATCTAAGCGTTCTAACTTGAAGAAATACCGCACTGGCATGCTAGAGAAGTCTCGCAACCCCCCCCCCCCCCCCAAAAAAAAAAAAACAAAAAAACACCAACTTGTAAATGTGACGTCGGTGGCGGCAGTTTTTCTATGTAGCTGGGGTGTTTTGTTGTTGGTTTCTTGTTGTTGTTGTTGATCTTTTAGATGCCCAGTTTGTTCAGGGCAACGTAGAATTGTTCGCAAAACTCCAAGGTATGTTTTTATGTTGTTTCCATACTAATGGTGCATGGTGCATCAGAACGCGCCCTCGTCAAAGGTTGAAAGGTTGTGTGTGTGTGTGTGTGTGTGTGTGTGTGTGTGTGTGTGTGTGCATTTATCTTCCTGAACGTACTGGGCTGGTGACCATCCTGTTAAGCGCTAATCTCGGGCGTCTGATTTTTTGTTTTGTTCCTTCTTGGGTTATTGACTTGATCGAAAGTGGTTTGGTTTACGACATTGCATTGATTACTTATGCTTATCGCGCTCGCCCGGTGAATCATATCGTGTGGGTCTTACATCTCGCGTAAATCAGGAGAATCCGTTTCGTCTGTTTGATACCGACCACTGATCCACTGAGCCGTATATAATCATGATCAGCGTAATTCATTGTCGCGTGATTTACCAACGAAGCACCAGAAAAACATCAAGTGCCTGACTTACAGTAGACCTCCATGGTGAGCGTGCCGATGTTCACAGGTTGATTCTTGTCCTCAGTGAACGCGTTCCTGGCACGACACGTGACCTCTCTACCATTGTGCTCTGGGGTCAGTTTGTCAAAAGTCAAGGTCGCTGCGTCACCTTCAGTAGCAGTCTGACCTCCAGCAGTCTTGTCCCATTGGTAGTGTGCCGGAGGATTACCGGCCTTGGTGCTGCTACACGTCAGTTTACCCCCGTCACCAGCTATAAACGGGTACTGGTAACCAGTAGTTGCTGAGATTGTCGGCTGGGACGGCGGGTCTGTGAGATATATCAACCACAGAGGAAATGTTGATCAGTATGCTTATAATGTATTATTTTATTATACTTATTTATGTAATGGTATGGCAGAGCCGACACAATTTAGTCTCCAGCTATAAACGGATATTGGTAACAAGCAGACGATGGGATCGTCGGCTGCGACGGAGGTTCTGAAAGAAATATCAGTCACATAGAGAAGAATTATCAGTATACTTCTACCAAATATGACAAATTTTACAAAAACAAACAACCATTGTCGGCTGCAGAAGTCGTTATTTTGAAACTTCTTGAGATGTGGCGGTTCTAGTATTAGATGCCTGATAAAGAAACGTCTAATAAGCATGTGTCACGGGTCAACGGTACCTGTTTTTTAGTCAAAAGCTGCAATATACTGTTCCAGATTTTAAGTGGAAGTCCAATAAGCCTGTTAAGTCATGTTTGAATTTCAAAGACTGTAGGACAGAATATCGGGCTCCTTTAGGCCGGTGTAACAAGCTCATACTCTATTGATAGGCGCCATTGAACATCCTCTTGTCCCCTGCAAGCCATGCTTTCGCAAGAGAAAACACGTGCTGCATTGAGAAGACCATTTCCTGATCAATCTTTCCCATGCCGATAAAGTTTGAATACCACGGATGTTATCGATATATCAATAGTTATCCCCACCTTAATCCTCAGGCGAAGTACCATGCAGAAATAAGCTGTTTGTTTGGTGTGTTGGTTTTTTTTTTTTTGGTTTGTTTGTTTTTTTGTTTTTGTTGTTGTTGTTTTTTTTTTTTTTTTTTTGACACGGATGTAGGCAGTCACGTTTACGAAGCATTTTGAACAAAGAACTTCCTGGTGATAATTGTAACACAAGCTTACGGAAAACAGTCGATCATTTTGTTTGTGACGGAATTCAAACTGAACTAGAGGAGCAAAGCCTCCTTGGCTCACTTGTGAGATGGGTCAAGGTCATTCAAAAGAGTACAGCTGTTTGTAAAGCTCTTATCTTTAGCTATCCTGAAGTAAGGTGTTTCTTGTGTTCATAGTTCCTAAGGTCAAGGTCAATCATTATGGTAGGTCTTATGGCTGTCTATCAGCAGGCCAATTTTGGTGTCTCTGCTGTTTGTAGATTCTGAGAGAAGGCCAATGTTAAGGTTTGCTGCGGACACACCCATAGACAGACAGACAGACAGACAGACAGACACACACACACACACACACACACACACACACACACACACACACACACACACACACACACACACAGACGACGGAGGGGTATTACATAGACTCACTTTGTTACACGAGTGAGCCAAAAACTGGCAATATATACTGACTTTACAAAACGAAGAAAGTCATGCTGAATATATGTATACGCGACTAATTTTCACCTAAAAGTCATTTCAAATGGTAGCGGACCTGAATATATATATATATATATTCAGGTCCGCTACCATTTGAAATGACTTTCAGGTGAAAATTAGTCGCGCGCGCGCGCGTGTGTGTGTGTGCGTGTGTGTGTGTGTGTGTGTGTGTGTGTGTGTGTGTGTGTGTGTGTGTGTGTGTTCTACATGTTGTCGTGTACGAATGTATGCTTCTATCCAAAGAACAAAACTGAAAGGAGAATTCAAGGCAATTCAGGCACAAGACACCGGCCTACTGCAAGATAAGGAAACACGTTTGTTGACACATTCCATACCGCGCGCGGAAATTTTGTAGCAGGCGCACATTGACGGTTGCTGAAGCCGGCATTTAGGTCTTTATAGACATGAGCAGTGAAGAGGAGTATAGCGAAAGTTATGATGATTTGGGTGATAGTTTTGGACCAGAATTGACGAGGAAACAAAGAGGAAAACCTGTGTGGCGGTGAGTACAGTGTTATAAGTGAAACTGAGATTCCTTGGATGGTTACGGATTACCGACACTAGATACATTCATGGCGGGCGCACCCAGCAGAGGTAAAGCCGTACGTTTTAGTGTTCGAGGACGTTGATGCGACAGAAGAGACTTGAAACACATGAATTCTGGGCGGATGACAATCTAATCGAAACTCAGTGTCCACGTGAGGCCAATGTGTAAAAGTGCTAGTCGATTCAAATGATTATCATCGTTCATGTTTGACTGAACTGGCGATTCACCTGTTTTCACTGATAATGGTTGCAGTCGTATACTGCTGATTTTGACTTTTTTAGTGTAGATTTTGCGGTATTTTCATAAGACTGAAGGAAAAATGTGTTACGAAACAGACAAGTTAGTGTTAACATTTTTTCTCAATTTATGCGCGACTTTGGCGTGCATTGTGACTGTTTTCTAGCGGTTTTTTCCCCCTTGTGAACAGACAACTCAACAGTAAATAATCCTTTATAAATGCGCTTCTTATCGAAGCAAACGTGTGCATAATCAATGTACACCAGTCCCATGTCACTGCTACCGGATGCTTATGTTGTTACTGTTATGAGATTTTGATGTAATAATCGCAAATTAGGAATAGAGCTAGGGAGACGATGACACACCCAGGGAGAAAGGCTTTCATTAGATGTGATGTAAATCGTTTGTGCTGCTTGTTGTCAGTGACGCGCCTTACGATGTGACAAAATGCCTTGTCAGTGACATGGACCCTGTTTGCTCATATTCAGGCGTTTTTTTTTCTTTTCTTGTTTCTTGGCCAGGATAAGCGTTCTGTATTTCTCTGTAACAAAAGCATCAACCTCACTTTGTAACTGCATAAAATAACAGGTATTTTGTGCGCAATAAAGTGTAGTGCTAACCGTCAGTCACGCGTTACGTAGTTGGACAAAATTTCACCTGACAAGGACCGGCAGGTTACATCTGCGGGGGTCAGGGATAAAATACGCTAAAGACTCACCAGGAAAAAAGTGCTTTTGTCCGGTGTCTAACGAATTTTCCCTGAGGAACCGTACTATTCGAGTCCACGAACCACGCTGGCCATAGTTCAAAAAAGAAATTACGCGGGTATAAAGGAAGCAAAAAACAAGTGAAACTCAGCAGTATCGTATTTATACTCATTACTCACAGTAGACGTTGATGGTGGTGGAGTTAGTCAGAGTGTAGTAGTCGGCCACTTTCCACACAGCGTTACAGCTACACACAATACCGTCGTCAGACTCAGTCAGGGACAAGGTCAGGCTGCTGCTGACGGAACTCGGGCCTTTGACGTCACTGGCGTTGTCAGGGTGACGGGGTGGGCAGGCGAAGGTCACAGAGGTCACCAAAGGCTGCCCACCGCTCACCTCGCATGTCAACGTCAAGTCATCTCCAGCATAGAGCGGCTGCTTGTAACCTCGAATGACAGGCGCGACCAAGGGGGGATCTGGACAGCCACGGTAAACAGAAGCTGGCTTTAGCCTTGTTAAGTGGCTCTAGTGTACCGACAAGCTCAATTAGTGAACGGCTAGCTCGCATGGCGAGGCACCCAACCAGGCAGACTATAAAGTATTCGTATACTATCGATCTAAAACATTATCAAAGCAGAGAATCTGATTTATGAATTTTCAGATATGAAAACATATCAACAACAACAATCAAAAGCTTTAAGATTCTCCGTCCCTGTGTATTACCCTCTGCGCCACCGTGAACACTCTCACGCAAAGCTGACTAAATTCATCTCTGACAATAAGAAGTGCACGATTTTATCGATACATATCGGAATCGCGATTCAAAGGAATACTGATACGATACATCGATACGGTTTCCACATATCGATATATCGAGGACCCAAAAGTAACACTAGCAGACGCGAAACAGAAAGCGGATGCGAAACCGAAAGTAGAGAATCACACCATACATTTATCTTTTTTTCCGTTTGTTTGTTTATTCATGACCCATTTTACTCTCTATATGTTTCATAAAAAAAAACTCATTTTCAATGGCAGTTTATTTCTCACTTTAAGTTTTGTCTGAAAGTTGAGCAGCTGCTGTCAAGAAGACATGATGATCGAGGGCGTTGCTTTGATTGCCTCCTTTTTGAGTTTTATAACGTACAGACATACGTACAAAATAAACGTTTTTATTTCAAGGGTTAACCAAAGAGTCCGTCTTTCTGTCTGTCCCTTCTGTCTGTCTGTCTCTCTCTCTGTGCTGTAAAAGAACTTACAGTGTAGAGTGAGATTGTACGTGTCGTGTTGCCGGTGGTTGTTGTTGTAGGTGTTGGTGACGGTACACGTGGTCACCAGTCCGTCATCACCAGGTGGGCGTGGCTGTATGGTGCACGTGCGGTCCGTGTTGTCTTGACAACGACCCGTCCAGCTGTAGGTCATGAGGTCAGCTCCAGGGTTGAGCGTCTGAGGGTTACAGGTCAGATCCAGCTCACGTGACCCCGTGATATCTGTGGTGAACGTCCTGTCCTGTGGAATGCGGACGCCACTCGGGCCCCCTGTGTGAAGAAATAAAGTCAGAGCCGCTCGGACTGTGTGTTTGCGAGTGTGTTTTTAGCCTGTTGTATCCATTGTGCATGTGTGTGTACGGTCGGGGTTGGGTTGTGAAACCGAAACGCCTTACTGAACTTCTAGTTATTTTTCATTCTGCCGGTCGGTAAGTACACTACGCGAGATCGTGTGCGTCGGCGGAAACAGATTATTATACTGCATTGTTTCAACCCTTGGTCATCTTGAATATTCAGTCCAGATACAGTACTCCTCGCTTAAGGTGACCCCCCACGGGACCAAAATTTTTTTTGATCTTATCCGAGGGGCACGCTAAACAGTCCTCTGATAAGATCAACTACCAGTAAAAAACTTGATCTTATCCGAGGAGCTCAATATTTGGCGATTATGTCATTTTTTTCACATTTTAGACCGAAAGACTTTCTGCCAAAATATGTAATTCTACACACACACACACACACACACACACACACACGCAAGCACAAACGAACGAAAATGCATATACCCCCCCCCCCCCCCCCTTTTTATTTTTTTTCCGAACCCTGTGGATCGCCCCTTTTGAGGGATGGTTGCACTGATGTTTCGTGAACAGCAAAAGTACTTCAACTTGCCTTCCGACTAAGCCTAGAAATTAACCAGGTCTCTCGCTCTCCCCCCCCCCCCCTCCCCTCCCTCCCTCTCTAACAACATAAGTATCACCACCACCACCATCATATCGCCACATTGCTCCCTGCATTCCAGCTCTTATCTCTTTCACAAAGATTGTACCAATTTCTAGATCTAAAAGGACCCTGAACGAAATAAGAAATCTTTTGTAAGTATACTCATCTGCGGTAAACTATCTTTATCGTCAGTTCATCAAAAACAAGCCCCCCCCCCCCCCCCCCCCCTTTTCAGTTTCCATTTTCATTCTTTGGGTATCATCTCGTGGAATAAAAATGAAATAAAAATTCGTCTGTTTCGTCTTCGCCTCGCAGTGCAAATCCGGGTGTTGTTTCCAAGGGAAGCCACTCTCATCACATGGATTTCATCTTAAGCGGTAGTCTTCTCCATTTGGGAACCAAAACGGGGGTGACGTAATCCGAGGTTTTCCCTTATCCGAGGTGACGCTAAGCGAGGAATTCTAAATGGTACAAAGAAGGCTTTTGGCCGGGACCAACAACCTGATTGATCTTATCAAAGGTGTGACCTTAAACGGTAGTGACGTTAAGCGAGGAGTACTGTATTCGTTTCTCCATCCGTTATGCAGTTCTTTTTGGACATTTTACAGAGGTATCCCTGTTCTTTCATTGTTCATTGTGAAAACTGAAAAGAAAGACAGCAATAATAGCAATAATAGTACACCTTTTCTTTTTGACACACACACACACACACACATTCTCCCCTGACAGATGATAAATTCCACCGCAAATAAATCGTGACTGCCGGCATTTTCATATTCGAATCTACTGACCATTTTTTTTTTTCTAGAAACCCCCCAAAATCGAACCATCGAGGGGTTAGTCTTTCTTTGTAAACCACTCGAACGAATCATGTAAACTGTTAATACCATGAGCATTTTCTTTTCTCTTGAAAAATGCAGTTTTGTGATCCAAGTGCTCATATTTACAGACCTCTTTACAGAGACCATTCCCACCGATACCGCCAAAAGTAGTTCCATTTAAAACCACTGCGTGCTGTCTTCTTTTACGAGTTTGACGAACAACACTAAATGTGAAGATGACACTGTTGAAACAAATTCAACCATGAAGGAATGATTTCAAAGTTTACAATCTGCTTGGCCATATTCTTGCGCTAAATTCATGTGTTGGTATTGGAGTGACTGCAAGCGTCAGTCTCCGTAGCGAAGTGGGCAAAAACTGTACGCGTGGCCAGACTCAAACACATTCGACATGTATTGCAGCGTTGTGTCGGTCAACGCGTGGGGCGGTGAACGCGTCAAGTTTCGCTTGGTGCACATTGTGAAGGCCATATCTTGGAGTTTTCACCACGGTTGACAGAAAAACAGTAGTTCGTCTGCTCATGTGTTACAGTTCATTCACTAAAACTGTATTGTCCAGGGGAAACAAAGAGAGAGAGAGAGAGAGAGAGAGATGATGATGATGATGATGATGAAACTTTATTTTTCAACGGTAAACGTTTTGACAGAGAAGGTTCGTCAGTTTACAAACTTGCCGTTGCTAATGCTAAAAAAGTAAAAAGTAGAAAAGCAAAAAGTGAAACAACATGCAAATAGTAGTAAGTAGGAAAACAAAAAGATTACTCAGCAAACGAATAGTAGTAAGTAGAAAAAAGTTAAACAACAAACAGTGTAAGGAATCTACATATAAAGAAATGCGCATGTGCAGACACATGCACCGGGCCTAGTGGGCGTGTCTGAAACATCCATACACTGGGGTTTACGAGCCCAGTCTGTTCAGTGATACAGTACGTACAGTGGACGCCGGATATAAGCAACTCGGATATAAGAAAACTCGGTTATTGCCAACGAATTTTTTCCCCCCGGCCAAACTCTTCTTTATTATGTATTACAAAAACTCGGATACAAGAAACTCGCTTATAAGAAAACTCGGTTTTAGGAAAGCAAATTTCTTGTCCCGCTTGATACAAAAACTCGGATATAAGAAACCGAAAGTACATTTCCAAGAAAATTTCACTCATTGTAAGAAACCGAAAGTACATTTCCAAGAAAATTTCACTCATTCTAAGAAAACAGGTCAGGTCTGACGTCACTTAGGACAGGCACATGATGGCGCATGATTTTCTTTTCTTGAACTGGTTCTTTACCATTGTGTTCCGTGCAAAATTGAATGTTGGCAAGAAGAAAAAATACGAGATGCATTTTTGTTGTTCTATTGTTATATGTTGTTTTTATTATTATTATTATTTTTTTTTTTTTTGCCTGATTGGGAGCTCTCTCTCTCTCTCTGTATGTCTGTCTCTGTCTACAGGGCTCGCGTTAAGGAGAATAAAACTATCAGTATTAGACTAACTGTTGATCAATTCCTGACAATATACGTGGTCCATCTTTCCTCCATCCCCCTTCCCCCTCCCAACAGAAAAAAAAGCTAATTTGCAGCTTTTTTCAGCCAAATTAGACACGGAAAGCATCGCATATCATACTCTAATGGGACGAGTGTTTTATAGATCAAAAGTTGATACATAATGCACTTTTAATATATCCTATAAATACAAGGGAATTCTCTCTCTCTCTCTCTCTCCCCTTAGTTCTTTTTTGTTTGTTTGTTTGTTTGGTTGGTTGGTTTGGTTGTTTTTTTTTTTTCTTTTTGTTTTGTTTTTTCTTA
Source organism: Batillaria attramentaria (assembly GCA_018292915.2). Taxonomy (NCBI): domain Eukaryota; kingdom Metazoa; phylum Mollusca; class Gastropoda; family Batillariidae; genus Batillaria; species Batillaria attramentaria. Next base: position 27,811 of record JACVVK020000699.1, on the reverse strand, counting down.
CCACATGACCGCCAGCGCTACAGTTGGGAAGCAAAAACAGTATTTTCATGTTCAAACAAAAAAAATCTGACATTGAAGGACACAAGCGCACTGGTGTATATTAACTCTACACATATATATTCTGTGCAGGTCTTTAAGAGAAACCAGATATTTCTTAATTTAATGCAAAACATACACGAACTGAGAAAAAAAGAAATGTTTTAAACCTTTTTTTCACTGAACTCGGTTATAAGAAATATTTTTCAAAATACTTTCTTATATCCGACTTTCAGATATAAGAAAACTCGGATATAAGAAACCAAAAAATTCACCCCCCTCGAGTTTCTTATAACCGGCGTATACTGTATCATGTAAAGCGCCTATTGACTAGTTATAACATTATAGACAGTCAAACAAATGCTGCCGTAATAATTCTTTAAACGTTTTGGAAGAAGTTACTGCTTTTAAAGGCACCGGAAGTGAGCTCCAAAGAGATGCCCCGGCAAAAGTAAGACTGTACAAATCAATACGGGGTAGGGGTAAAGTCAGAATACCATTCCTCGAGGTCCGACTACGTTCAATCTGTGAAGCAAAAAGGGAAGACAAGTAAGGTGGAGCTGAATCATGAAGGATTTTGTGCATTAGGACACACTTATTGTATATGAGCTGTTGCTGAAGAGAAAGTATACCAAGTTTCTTCATTTTACAAGTAGTCGGGATAGGTCCCGGTAAGACCATATTTACAGCCCGTTTGTAAAATGAATTTAGCCTGTTTCTGTGTAGCTCAACGCACCCATCCCACACAGTAGAGATATAATCGATGTGCGATTTGATATGTGCGAGGAAGAAAAGTTTACGACTATGTACATCAGTGATATCCATCAGTTTAGAGAGCAGAAAGATGTTTTTCGACAGCATCTTGCACAAAGCATTAACATGGGTTTCCCATTGAAGGTGTTGATCAACATGTATACCCAGGAAACGTCGTTCAGTGACTTGTTCAATGGGCTCAGCGTTCAGGCAGAGATGTAAAGGGGCCGGCCTTAGCTGGTGTTTCTGCCGAGTAGCTACCAAGATGCTTTTTGTTTTAGCTGGGTGTAATAACATGCGATTTTCTGTACACCAGGTATATACCTCGTTTAGACTAGCTTGTAAACTGTGGCTAATATCAAATGTGTTTTTGCCGGAGACATGGAGACTTGTGTCGTCGGCAAATAGATCGCAATCAACATTTGTGTCAGTGATGTGTAAAGGTAAATCGTTAATAAACAATATAAACAGCAAGGGTCCTAGGATAGATCCCTGGGGTACGCCATATATACGCCATATATAACATTTCCTTGTAATGAAAATTTGCCATTTATAAAAACACTTTGTTTTCTGTCACTCAGGTATGATTGAAAGAATGCCATTGCCTTATCGTGTAAATGGTAAGCCGTAACTTTTTTTAGGAGAACACTGTGGTCAACCAAATCAAAGGCCTTCTTTAAGTCCAGAAAGACGGTCCCTGACATCAAATTGTTATTAATAGATGATAAAAACTTTTCCACTATTCGCGTCAAAGCTGTCTGGCAAGAGTATTTTGGTCTGAAACCTGATTGATGAATATGGAGGAGATTATTTTGATCAAGGAACTCAAGAAGGTGGGTATGAACATGCCTCTCTAGAGGCTTTGTTAACGCTGAAAGTACTGATATGGGACGATAGTTATTCAAATCACTGAGGTCTTTTGATTTTGGAATGGTAACTACTTTGGCTTTTTTTAGTACCTCAGGGAAACGCCTTGTTCGACACAGAAATTAAAAATATACGTAAGCGACTCCACAATGTAGGGTATAACATTTTTAGTGTATCATTACTAACGCCATCAAGACCAGGGGAACATTTACCCGATGCACCGGAAATATACTTGCCAACATCTGCAATAGTTAAATACGGGATTTTAAATTCCTGTGACTGACTAAATTCTTTTGACTGACAATGTCTCTTTAAGTGATCAGGGACAGTATAGGCTGTGCTGTTAGTGGCGTGAGTGGACTGAGCCAAGCTTTCAGCAGATGTCAAGAAATGGATGTATCAGCCGTCAAATGAGGGGGAATTTCAGGAACTGACTTGCTTTTGGTGACTGCATTTAGAGCTTTCCAAATAGAAGATGTATCACGATTTTCCGATATCATGTTATTAAAGATCGATTTTTGGGATGCTCTAATTAAATACTTCACGCGATTACGTTGCTGTTTGTACTCTTGAAATCGCTTTTCTTTTTTTAGGTCGTCCCTTAAGGCCATTGCTCGCTTTATGTCTGCATTTAACCAGGGTGGATGAGTGGTGTGCTTCACGCGCTTTTCTCTTAATGGGGCATGTTTGTTGAGGACCCCGAGGAACATATTCATCCAGACCGACAAGGCAGTGTCAGGGGAAGTTTGTTGGTAAACCTCGTGAAATGGTGTATAGTTGAGGTCGTGCAAAAATTCATCTTTGTTAAACCTTTTAAATGAACGGTATATGATTGAGGTATGTCGATTACGTCTAGGTTTGTCAAGATGTAAAGTAACTGTGCAACACACAGGGCAGTGGTCGCTGACAGCTAGAGACGGAACTTCGACGTTTAGTATTCTATCACAGTTAGTTGTATAAATATGGTCGATTAAAGTGGATGATGTTGAGGTAACTCTGGTGGGTGTTTTAACTAATTGTTTTATACCAAAAAGGGCCGATGTTGATTCCCATGCAGAATTAGGTCTCTTGGAAAGATCAATGTTAAAATCACCTAACAAGAAAATGTCTGCCTTGCTCTGACACGCCTTATCCATCATGTCAGCGAAATCATCATACCAGTCCCAGCTGGCAGCGGGATTTCTGTAGATGTACCCTACCAAAGCAGTGGAAGATTTAGTTTTTAACTCGAACCACAAACTTTCCACTTTGGTAGATTCCAAGTCGGTACGCCTTTTTACCATATGTCGTATTGACTGATGTATATACACAGCCAAGCCAGTGTGCTGGGGTGATGACGCATCTCTACGTAGAATTGAGTAATTTGGAATCGAGACGTGGGGATGATGACATTGCCTCACTTGACAGATACCCCAGAGAGAGAGAGAGAGAGAGAGAGAGCATTTTTCCCAAAAGGAAAAAAAGAGGAAAAAGCTTCAACAGTCGTAGTCACAAATGGTATACCACCGTTCCACACGGGTGTAACACTATCCCCAAGTTCATGCCTAATAATACGGTTCCTTAGGGAAGCTCACAAAGTTGTTGAGCCACGTGAAGTCATGAGGGTCACTGGGCATAAATCTAGACTAGCAATAATCCGAAGTTCAATATCACAAACCTAGTTTTCCACATCTATCATAAACAATCAAGCAAAGCCAGATATCAATCGTTTCCCGCTGAAGAACTGCGTACATGATGACTCAGTGTGTCACATACTGTACGAATCCAATGAGGCGGAGCACTTCGCTCGCCCTAAATTTGTTGACTGAAACCATTCATAGTTTTCTTATTAATGAATTTTGATTACCAAATAATGAAAATTCGCTCATTGAAATGTTTCTTATTGTGAATTATTTGTTCTGGCGTCGGTAACAAATTTTGCCTGTGTCGGGCTCCATTACCGCAAATGACCACCTCGAAGTCTTTAGTAAAAAATAAAAAATAAAAATTATATATATATATATATATATAATCTTGGCCTTAAAAAAAAAAGAGACAGTTAATGCTCTGCTGAGTGGAAACACTTCATTTTTGCCCTTTTGAAGTGTGTATCTGCATGTACAACAGGTCCAGTTTTTTTTTTTTTTTTTTACGCTTGTTGCATGTGATGTCATTAATGTCATATGGATTAAATATATGTATCTGTCAAGTGAGGCAATGTCATCATCCCCACTGAATGGGCCCATGGCCTACCAATAAACTAATCGTATTCTTATCTGTTGGTGATTGGAAATTTTATGGTTCTAGCTTAATATAGGGCCGGTACGTCGGCGCGCGCGCGCGTACGTGTGTGTGTGTGTGTGTGTGTGTGTGTGTGTGTCTTGTTCTTTAGCAAATATTTCGTAGACATGGCCGTGGGGTACAGAAGTACAATGGTTTGCGCAGTCGTGCGACTAGATGGGGTTGGGGCAGGGGTGGAGGCGGAAACGATTTGTGGTCTTTGTCTTCTTGATGCTCGATTTCACTTGTCCAGCTGCGTATGGTGCTTGAGCGCAGCGCGGGCCGGGGGTGATCGGACGACTTAAAATCGGGCGACTGAACGGTCCGGTTTTCATGTTACCGGGCCCAGGGATTCCTTTTCCAACCCCAGACAGATGATGTTATAAGAAAGTAGATTTTATCTTCAAAGTTGAATCTTACAGGCGACCTTGGCGGTGTGTGTGGATGACCTGTCCTCAATCCAGTCCACACGGCACGTGACCTGCGCGCGACTGTTGTCATGGTCACTTTGTGTCAGATTCTGTGGCGGCATGGTCAGCGTGGTAACACCTTTTCCACCAGACGACAGCACTGAACCATCGCGGATCCACTGTAGACGACCTTGGGGTTGTCCTATGTCGTCTGTGTTGCACGTACAGGTAAGCTGGGTGTTTGCTGGGACCCACTGGTCGGGCGTGCAGCTGATGGTTGGTACACTGGGTGTGTCTGAAACAAAACAGTAATTTCACTGAGGTTTAAAGCTGAACGGCTGTCAGTTTTGTATTTACACCAACAAATGTTTCATACCATTTTTCGCCGATGATTTGCAGCTACATAAATCATCACTTCATCCTGGTATTCCTAACCTTATTACTAATCTTCAATCGACGCTGCTGAATAATGGTTCAGTGATAATATATATATAAGGAGGAATGGCCCCATCCCATAAAGTTGTTTCTCCCAATTTCGTGCTGTTTCGTTGTTATAGACTACCTAAAATACGTACAATTTAGCTGATAAGGGAAATCTCTGCAATAGAAGGTTTTTTTTTTCCAGATTATCAGAGTACATGGTCTGTACTATCTAAAAGTAAAAGGTAGGACACGCAGGTCACTGTCCTACTGCTCCAAAATTAGTTCAGATGACGCAACGGGTCACCGCACTGCTCATGTGCAGAAAAATGCAGATAACATAGGAAAGTAGAACCCTCGTTCTAAAGGTCTTGGAAAATCATGGTCAAATATACAGTCCAAATATACGTCTGTCAGTTAATACGTGTGAAATATGCCGATTTGCATAATTCACAAAATACACGCCAAGATTTCCTACTACCGTTCTGTCACTTAATTCCTCTCGAGAGACCATGGAGTTGGAACACGTTATGCCATTGCAGCCACCACGAGCAGCTGAGCATGTAAGTCCGTACTTTCTGCAGCTGCAGCGCCTGGAATCACAGCTTGTCTTGCACTATCTGCAGAAGAGCCTCTGGAGCAGGTGACATGCAAGGTTCAAGGTGGTCATTCTGAAGACGCCGTTCGTATCCCGGCTGGGGCCAAATATTTGTACTGGCTTTTTCATTGTTGCATCGTCTTTGACATCACCCGTATGTGGTGGAAAAAGACGTTAAACCTCCCGAACACCCACCCCACCCATGAAGACGCCATCCCCAGTTTTATGGGTGTAAACTGCAGTCTGTATCAGTCCACTGCTGAACCTGTAAACATGCTCGCATGCTGTGAAACCTGGCTACAGCACTGGTGGGTGGAAGAGAGCTAGTGTACACACAGTGGCGATACTACGTCACAACATTGCGTGCCGGTGCGAGCAAAAATACCGATAGTTGGCCCCCAAATGGACAAATTACTCCACGAAAGGGATAGGGTTGTGAGTTTGAATGAATGAGCGTTCCTTTCGAGGAAACTCATGAGTGTTATGAACCAAACGGCGTGTGCATATCGCCTACAGTCGCCACAAACTCGACCGGAAACGGCCGTTGCTCAGTACAGAATTTGAAAATGACCACACAAATCCATGCCAAACGCCTCAGCTAGCCAACAGCGAACCTAAACTTCTATTGCAGAAGAGAACCTGTGTCCGTTACTTACAAGTCAAGCCGCACTGGCATGCCTGTGAAGGCTTGTTTTGTCTCAGGCTTCCTTTCTTTCCCTGCCCTCGGCACACAATGCGGTGCTGACTGTTGTGTGGACAGTTTGTGTGGTCGGTGGCGATTTTGTGAGCACAGCGTGTGCACTGAACGAAGAAAGGACATTTTTTACACATCAGTAAAATCGGTATTAAAGTTTGGAATTGGGTTATACAGCTATTTGCTGTATATTTCAAGTAAACACTTACCAACCACCCGATTTCTCGATCCTCACTAGATATTATCTCTGCTTCCAGCAGGACAAAATGACTGCATGTCCTGAAAACACGTGCACAGTTTAATTTGGAAGCAGATTTTTTTTTTTTTAATAACTAAATTACTCCCCTCCGCACACAGAGCTTGCATTATTATGACAAGGTCGTGCTCCACGGAGTTAAACTTTTATGTCAGTTCTCTGTTTCCCATCGGAATGAAGCCTTCTTAAGACACGTGGGCGCCGAAATGTTCACAACGTAGTGGTGTAGACCTCCCCTTCCCCCCCCCCCCCCCCAAAAAAAAAAAAAAAAAAAAAATCCGCGGTGACTGATGAAAAATTAATACGATTTACGAACACATACTGAAAGGAACCAGCTAATGCCATTTCTGAACACAAAACTTTATTTTTGAAAGCCTTCTGCTTTTGAAACTTTAATGTGCAATGCAATCATAACAGTACAAAACTTGAAACTTCATCATGATGGATTGAAAGTAACAAGCACAAGCGTTTATCTTCCCACCAAAAATATCATTTTTTGGTACTGTTATGATTGCATTGCACATAGTTTCAAAAGCAGAAAGCTTTTTGCAAGTACAGAGGCAGAAATCTCCATGGCTCACTTGTGTTGTGGGTCAAATTCATTCAAAACATTATGTTTGTAAAGCTCCTATCACTGTATATCAATGCCAAGTAAGGTGTCTCTGATGCTCTTAGTTCCTGACAATATTACAATTTTCCCCAAAACAGTTTGTATGGGCCTTGACCTTGGTCAAAGTCATTCAAATGAGATCTGTTAGTAAATATCTCATCAATGTCTATCATTATGCCAAGTTTGATGCCTCTAGTATTTGTAGTTCCTGCAAAAAAGCTAATGTTAAAATTCACAACAGCTTTAATGACTTGAACTTGAGTCACTTACTTACTTACTTAGGCCCCTGGCTCCACGTGGAGCATAGGCCATCGACAACCCTTCGCCGTCGCACTCTGGGCTATTCTTGCCACTCCAGTCCAGTTGGTCCCCTGCTAATATAACTCTGCCTCAGTGTCCCGCCTCCAGCTGTTGCGATGCCGGCCTCTCTTCCTTTTCCCCTGTGGGTTCCATGTCAGGGCTTGGCGTGTGGTGCTGGATGCTGGCTTCCTGAGGGTGTGTCCAATCCAGCCCCACTTCCTCCACAGGATCTGCTTGGCCGCTGGTTCCTGCCCTGCTCGCTCCCACAGCTCTTCGTTCCGGATCTTCTCTGGCCATCGGATGTTGAAGATGCGCCTCAGACAGGTGTTGAGAAATGTCTGGATCTTTTGCTGCATCGTCTTCGTTGTCCTCCATGTTTCGCATCCGTAGAGCAGAACTGACTTCATGTTGGAGTTGAAGATGCAAAGTTTGATTCTTATGCTGACAACTTTGGATGCCCAGATGTTCTTCAGCATGACCGGCCCCATGGGCTCGCCTTCACGTGGCGGGGCTGATTTCGCTGAGCTTGCCCACCCCTTTTGCTCTTTCTTTACTCTTATTTCTGCCTCCATTGGCCCATTCACCTGTCTTTTGCTCTCTTAAAATCTCCTCGGGGGGGGGGGGGGGGGGGGGGGGGGGGGGTGGGGGGGGGGGGGGGGGGGGGGGGTCAGTAAGCGGGCGTCTGCTGAACCTTGATCGAGTGAGACATCTGTGGGTCAGAAACCACTTAACTTTCAGAAAGAAAAGTTAACTGGGTGAGTGAGTGAGTTTTTAGGGCTTAAAGCCGCGCAAGCCACAGACTAATTCGCGGCTGAGTGTGCCTGCACTACATGCACGCTGGACAAAGGATGCAAACTGGTCTACGAGGCAATATAGACCTAGGACATGCAGGAGACGCTGCACCTTCATGCTAATTTCTCGAACTCCCGGTTACAAAAAAGTGTAGAAAACAAATGACAATTACAACTAGGTAAAACAAAGATAAATACTAAGCGCATATACAGCAAATATTGCAACTTATCATCTCATAGGCGCAATAAACCAGTTCGCAGCATATGCCCAACATCACTTATTCCTAACCACTGGTAGTGCAGACGTGAGTGAGGGGTTAAAAAGAAGAAATATAGATGAAAGGGCCGAAATGCGAAATCAACTGAGAGAAGAGAGGAAGGACAGAGCGGCTAAATTCGGGAGGTTTTCAAGAGAAAGATACAGGTGAATGGGCTGGTGAGGGATAGACAGAGAGGTAGGAAGGAAGATTCCTTATTTGCCAATGAAGACAACATGCCTGGGAGGCTGTTGGAGAACAGACCGCTCCAACACGGAACCTCCCGCCGTGAGGCGGTTTGGGAAAACAACGCACCAGAGAGGGGTGCGTTGTGAAGGTCTTCAACATGACAGGTGTTCAGCAGCACCAGCAGGGCGCTGCGAACAAAGCCCGCCAGGCTGAAGACCAGGTGGGGGGAATCCAGTGAAGTCGGCCTTCAGAAACGACCCTCAGATGTCTCACTGGACCAAGGGTCAGCAGACACCCGCTTACTGACCCCCCCCCCCCCCCCCCCCCCCGAGGAGATTTTAAGAGAGCAAAAGACAGGTGAATGGACCGATGGAGGCAGAAATAAGAGTAAAGAAAGAGCAAAAGGGGTGGGCAAGCTTGGCGAAATCAGCCCCGCTGCGTGAAGGCGAGCCCATGGGGCCGGAAAGTTAACTAAAGGAAACTTTCCTTTGTGAAAGTTAAGTGGTTTCTGTCCCTTTTATGTGCTTAACTTGTAACCACTTCGCAGTCATAACCGTTTCTTTTTCCATCTGAGGGTCGTTTCTGAAGGCCGACTTCACTGGATTCCCCCCACCTGGTCTTCACCCTGGCGGGCTTTGTTCGCAGTGCCCTGCTGGTGCTGCTGAACACCTGTCATGTTGAAGACCTTCACAACGCACCCCTCTCTGGTGCGTTGTTTTCCCAAACCGCTTCACGGCGGGGAGGTTCCGTGTTGGAGCGGTCTATTCTTCAACTGCATCCCAGGCATGTTGTCTTCATTGGCAACTAAGGAATTTTCCTTCCTGTCTATCCCTCACCAGCCCATTCGCCTGTCTCTTTCTCTTTAAAACCTCCCGAATTTAGCCGCTCTGTCCTTCCTCTCTGTGTGTGTGTGTGTGTGTGTGTGTGTGTGTGTGTGTGTGTGTGTGTGCACTGCATTGTGACTGCATCGCACATAGTTTCAAAAGCAGAAAGCTTTTCGCAAAAATGCCAGATTTTGAAATGATTTATGTTCCGTTTTGGTGGGAAGATAAAACGCTTGTGCTTGTTACTTTCAGTTTATCAAGATCAAGTTTTTTTTTGGTACTGGTGTGATTACATTGCACATAGTTTTTTTTTTTTTTTTTTTTTTAAAGCAACCGGCTTTGAAAAATAAAGTTTTGTGTTCAGAAATGACATTAGCTGGTTACTTTCAGTATGTGTTCGTAAATCATGTGCGACATGTTTCATCTGCGGATTTTTGTTGTTGTTGTTGTTGTTGTTTTTTGTTAGGTCTTCAATACTACGTCGTGAATATTTCGTCCTTTCTTCGATATGGACTTGTTTTGTGTTGTTTTTGTGTTGTTTTGTGGATCGTTCAGTGCACACGCTGTGCTCACAAAATCGCCACCGACCACACAAACTGTCCACACAGCAGTCAGCACCGCATTGTGTGCCGAGGGCAGGGAAAGAAAGGAAGCCTGAGACAAAACAAGCCTTCACAGGCATGCCAGTGCGGCTTGATTTGTAAGTAACGGACACAGGTTCTCTTCTGCAATAGAAGTTTAGGTTCGCTGTTGGCTAGCTGAGGCGTTTGGCGTGGATTTGTGTCGTCATTTTCAAATTCTGTACTGAGCAACGGCCGTTTCCGGTCGAGTTTGTGGCGACTGTACACGCCGTTTGGTTCATAACACTCATGAGTTTCCTCGAAAGGAACGCTCATTCATTCAAACTTACAACCCTGTCCCTTTCGTGGAGTAATTTGTCCATTTGGGGGCCAACTTGGGATGGTGGGGCGCTGCGCAGCTCAGCCATGGAAAGCCGAGAGGTGGTTGTGGTAGGTGCTGGCTATCTATTCGTTGTGTTGACGACAGTCCTTCTATTGCACGGTGCTGCGACCCTGACCCTGACCCTGAAACATAAATATCCGGCCGAGGGGGTAAGGATGAAGTACGATCGGAAGATGCTCCTCACTATCAGAGATGGCTGTTTGCGAATCGGCAGATGCCAGTCTACAGTCACAGATAACACCCTGAAGCAGTTAGGATTCACAAGATATGTACAAGGGAAAAATGTGTCTTCAGAAGGAAGCGTGGGAGAAAGGGAGGTGTGAGAGTTAGAGTAAGGAGACGTCGTTTCAACCCACCCCTACCTACCATCATGCTGGCTAACGTCAGGTCACTGGACAACAAAACCGACGAACTTTCGGCACTAGTGAAGTTCGACAGGGACTATAGAAACAGCTGTGTCATGTGTTTTACAGAGACCTGGTTGAGTCCTGATGTGCCTGATCTAGAGATTGAAGGATTTCACATGTACAGAGCAGACAGAACTGTAGAGTCTGGGAAAAGCAGAGGAGGTGGGGTCTGCATGTATATTAATACAAATTAATACAAAATGGTGCAAACAAGTGGTTGTTAAACAACAGGTATGTACACCCAACTATGAACTATTGTGTGTCAGTTGTAGACCTTTCTATCTCCCAAGAGAGATCAGCTGTGTCATACTTCTGGGTGTGTACGCCCACCCCAAAGCAGATGGAAAACAGATAAACAAGGACATTTCCGCCTTGATAGCTCAGCTACAATGTGACAAACCAGACTCTGTGGTAGTTGTTCTCGGTGATTTTAACCGGTGCCGTCTATCAATTCCCAAACTATACCAATGTGTGAATATCCCCACCAGAGGTAATAATACCATTGACCTTGCCTATTGCAGCATCAAGGACTCATTCACCTCCAAACAGAGAGCTGCCATTGGTAACTCTGACCACTACTCTGTCATGCTGCTTCCAAAGTACAGACAGAGACTAAAAACTACAAAGCCACAGAGGAGAACTGTTTTGTGCTGGACTGATGAAGGGAGAGAGAAACTTCAGGGTTGCTTTGCATGTACTGATTGGGATGCACTCATCGGCAATGAAACCTCTGTTGATAGGATCACCGAAGCCATAACAGACTATATCATATTCTGCCAAGATCTTTGCATTGAGAAGAAGGAGGTGGTCGTGTATCCAAACCAGAAGCCATGGATCACACCTGAGTTAAAAATTGCTCTTCATGAAAAACACAAACACAGTGACAGTGAAAGACAGACAAGTAGCTACAAACTAAAGAAGCAAATTCAGAAGTGTAAAAGAGACTACAGAGACAAACTAGAGAGAAAGTTGGTAGGTGGACAGGCAAAAGATGTATGGCAGAGCATTAAGACTATCATAGGCACTCACAACAATCACACACCTGTGACTGCTGAAGGAAACGCCCAAGATTTCGCCAATAGCCTAAACAACTTCTACGCCAGATTCGACCAACCGGATGAGCACCTTAATGATGTGAAGAAACAGTTGCATGAAAGCGCTGAGGTTGACGAGGACCTCCTGATCTCCACTGAGGAGGTGCGGGGAGTCTTCTCCAGACTTAAAACAGGAAAGGCTAGTGGGCCGGACAACATTAGCCCTAGGCTGTTGAGGGACTGTGCTGCTGAATTAGCAGATGTGTTCCAGAGAATCTTCAACTTGAGTGTCAACTCTGGTGTCATTCCACTCTCCTGGAAAACTGCAAAGATTGTGCCTGTCCCCAAAAAATCAACATGTAAAGTACTCAATGACTACAGACCCATAGCACTCACTTCTGTGGTAATGAAGTGTTTTGAGAAACTGATGCTAAAAAGACTGCTTAGGCAAACTCAGGACCAGATGGACCCACTCCAGTTCGCATATAGAGCCAATCGTGGGACTGATGATGCAACCATTCTGATGGTTCATGAGTTACTGCAACATTTGGACATGACTAACTCGTCAGCGAGAGTACTGTTCATTGACTTTAGTTCGGCATTTAATACTGTTAAACCCAGCCTCATGTATGATAAACTCCGTGAGATGTCTGTTTCACCTCAGCTGACGCGCTGGCTCATAGATTTTCTGTTGAACAGATCACAGTTTGTGTCCATTGCTGCGGCTGCTGCATCGGCAGCTGCTGGGGGACTGGGGGTGCAAGCGGCTGCGGATGTGGCGGTAGTGGTGGTGCTGGTAGGGATGGCCAGATCTGTTCAGACAAACTAGTTATGAACACCGGTACACCCCAGGGGTGTGTTCTTTCACCTACCCTGTTCACCCTGTACACCAATGATTGTAGAACGTCCAGCCCCCAAAACCTCCTCATCAAATTCTCTGATGACTCAGCACTTATTGGACTTATCCTCAATGATGATGAGACATCCTACAGGAGAGAAATTACCTCCTTAGAAGAATGGTGCTGTAATAACCACCTGGACCTGAATGTGGGAAAGACGAAAGAAATAGTCTGTGACTTTAGGAAGAGCAAACCTCCAACAAACCCAGTAGTGATTAACGGGGAAAATGTTGAGGTTGTGGAAGAGTACAAATATCTGGGAACCAAAATCTCAGCCAGTCTGACATGGTCAGCTCATGTAGAAGCAGTGGTGAAAAAATGCCACTCAAGACTGTTTTTCCTGCGGAAACTGAATCAGTTTAAGGTTAGTCGGACCATACTGTCCATGTTCTACAGAGCCAGCATAGAAAGCATTCTGACATTCGGCTTCTGTGCTTGGTACCCATCATGCAATGTAGATGATCTTCACAAAGTTGAGAAGGTAGTCACACAGGCAGAGCAAATAACTGGTTTAGAACTAGCCAGCGTGGAATATCTCTTTGCTACCCGCTCATATAAAAAGGTAATGAGAATTGTGGGAGACATCACCCACCCACTGAATGGGTGTTTTGAGATGCTACCTTCGGGGAGAAGGTGGAGATGTATCAAAACGAAAACAGTACGTTTTAGGAAATCATTCATTCCATCCTCTGTCATTGCCCTAAATGACTGCCTTAGTCAGGATTAAAGTGTAATGAAAAATGATAGACTGGTGTGGAAGCACTCCAGTTTAACTCTTTACTTACCGGGTAATAGTATCAATGACTGAGTGTGTGAATGTGTATATGTATTTATATGGTATGTTTGTGTATATCAATTGTGTTTTATTATCAAGAGGAGCAAAGCAAATTCTTCTTAATTGTAACTAAGAAGCAATAAATCTATCTTATCTTAACTATCGGTATTTTTGCTCGCACCGGCACGCAATGTTGTGACGTAGTATCGCCACTGTGATACAGGATTGTGTCCGATATCCAATGCTGCAGATAATTCAAGATTTTTTTTTACCTCGGACCAAATCCAAGCTGAAATACAGTATTGTTTGATGAAGATATACAGGAAAATTTAATCATGACAGAAAGCAGTCTGCTAATGACGGGAACAATACTCGAATAACAATAACACGAATCAATGGGACCCTCATCAGGTGAGCATGCGGCGATACCCACGAGGGATGCAGCGTCCAACCAGCACTAAAAGGCTGCCCCAGAATAATCTGGTGCATCTGCAGTACTAGCAGACGTCTTGTTACATGTTTACGCTTTATAGTATAACTGACTTTTTCCTGTTTAGAAAAGAAAGAAATTGTACTGTGCCTTGATTTATAATGAGAAGGCATTCGACCGTGTGCTAGAGCGTTACTGTGGCAATTGTAGTTACAGTCAAACAACAATGGACAATTTTGTCAGTTGATCGGCATCTGTACAGTAAGACCAAGTCTTGTGTTAGAGTTTGTTACTTTCAGTGTGATGTCGGTTTTAGACAAGGAGAAATTTATCTCCTCTCGTGTTCGCTTTGTATTTAACGATGTACAGACTGCCAGAAAGAATAGACGGGCTTAATACCTTACAGATCTAAGCTCCCAACAAAACGCTTTCCGAAGTGTGAAAAACGTTTACAGAGTCAACCGTGCAAGCAGAGTCAACTCTGTCACAGTTGCAGAGTTCACACAGTGTCCAAACAGCGACAAAACCGCGCCGAAAAACTGCCCCCACTTCTTGTTGGGCTCCAACATGCCATTTCCGGTAAGTACACGTATTTGAAAGCAATTTTGTTTCTTGCGTAAACATTTTAGCTCGAGCTTGCAGGACCAAAAGTAAAACCGCAAGTTGGAGATGTTGCCGATAAAACGCGCTTGGCAAATCCGAGTGCCCGCGCGCTCTTCATTTCTCACACATCTCGTCAAATATCCCCCCCCCCCAAAAAAAAAAAAAAAAAAAAAAAACCAACAACAAAAAACAAAAAACAAACTTATCGTCAACATATGTCTAGGTAAATGAATGTGTGTGTGTGTGTGTGTGTGTGTGTGTGTGTGTGTGTGTGTGTGTGTGTGCAAGCCAGAAGAAAATTTTCTGCCATCGACAGACAATAAAGTTATACTGAATTGAATTGGATTGAATTGAATTGAATTTGTTGCTCCCCTGACGGCCACAGCACGTCATGCCAGCGACACTGACCAAAAATCGACAGTACTGACTCGATCACGGCTGCTGCCATGACCACTGCACGGACGGATGACCACTGCACGGAGATGTGCACAGTAGCGTGGACGGAGCCCGACAGGAAGTGAGGGCAGTTTTTCCGGCACGGTTTTGTCGCTGTTTCTGGACACTTTGTGAACTCTGCAACTGTGACAGAGTTGACTGTGCTTGTTAATTTTTTTCGCACCTCAGAAAGCTTTTTTTTGGGGGGGGGGGGGGAGCTTTGATCTTTAAGGACTGAGGGAAATACAGTGGACGCCGGATATAAGCAACTCGGATATAAGAAAACTCGGTTATTGCCAACGAATTTTTTTCCCCCGGCCAAACTCTTCTTTATTATGTATTACAAAAACTCGGATACAAGAAACTCGCTTATAAGAAAACTCTGTTTTAGGAAAGCAAATTTCTTGTCCCGCTTGATACAAAAACTCGGATATAAGAAACCGAAAGTACATTTCCAAGAAAATTTCACTCATTGTAAGAAACCGAAAGTACATTTCCAAGAAAATTTCACTCATTCTAAGAAAACAGGTCAGGTCTGACGTCACTTAGGACAGGCACATGATGGCGCATGATTTTCTTTTCTTGAACTGGTTCTTTACCATTGTGTTCCGTGCAAAATTGAATGTTGGCAAGAAGAAAAAAATACGAGATGCATTTTTGTTGTTCTATTGTTATATGTTGTTTTTATTATTATTTTGTTTTTTCAAGTTGCCTGATTGGGAGCTCTCTCTCTCTCTCTCTCTCTGTATGTCTGTCTGTCTACAGGGCTCGCGTTAAGGAGAATAAAACTATCAGAATTAGACTAACTGTTGATAAATTCCTTTCTTTGACAATATACGTGGTCCATCTTTCCTCCATCCCCCTTCCCCCTCCCAACAGAAAAAAAAGCTAATTTGCAGCTTTTTTCAGCCAAATTAGACACGGAAAGCATCGCATATCATACTCTAATGGGACGAGTGTTTTATAGATCAAAAGTTGATACATAATGCACTTTTAATATATCCTATAAATACAAGGGAATTCTCTCTCTCTCTCTCTCTCTCCCCCCTTAGTTCTTTTTTGTTTGTTTGTTTGTTTGGTTGGTTGGTTGGTTGGTTTGGTTTTTTTTTTTTTTTTTTTTTCTTACCACATGACCGCCAGCGCTACAGTTGGGAAGCAAAAACAGTATTTTCATGTTCAAACAAAAAAAATCTGACATTGAAGGACACAAGCGCACTGGTGTATATTAACTCTACACATATATATTCTGTGCAGCTCTTTAAGAGAAACCAGATATTTCTTAATTTAATGCAAAACATACACGAACTGAGAAAAAAGAAATGTTTTAAACCTTTTTTCACTGAACTCGGTTATAAGAAATATTTTTCAAAATACTTTCTTATATCCGACTTTCAGATATAAGAAAACTCGGATATAAGAAACCAAAAAATTCACCCCCCTCGAGTTTCTTATAACCGGCGTATACTGTACGTTGGACCTGGAATAGTGGATGTAAATGATGTTGATGCATTGTATAAGGTGTTCCTATTTTTACATGCCAACGTCACTGTGATGTGTGCAAAGTCACCCGACACATCACAGAAGGCGCTTGATGCTATGTTTCCTACTGTGATAAGTGGCAGGTTAAATATTAATGTTGCAAAAACAAAGATAATGGTGGTCTCGCGTGGTAAAATTAGAAAATTATCTTTATTTAGTTAGAAAGGACAGAAGTTTTCCCTAGCACAGAAGCAGTTATATGACCAAACATCAAGGGCAATGTGTAGTTTGTTGAGAATAAGCAAAAAGCTGTTATATACCCCTTGATGTTAAAAATGAGTTTTTTCAACAAGATGATCGCTCCTATTCTATCATACGTTAGCGAGATAAGGTGTCATTAAATGACGACAGTCGCAGAAAAGTTGCAACTGCGTTATTTTCAGGTTTTACTAAGTTTGGAAAAGGTACACCAACATGTATGATTTATGGTAAACTTGTTGAATTCCAGTTTGTATACGTGCTAAGTGCAGTATGTTGAACTCCTGGTTTAAACTGGTAAAGCCGGGATCCAACGGCAAGTTTTCTAGTACAATGTATTTTTCTAGTCCACAAGATGAGGTTGGTTACCGTGCATCCCCTGGCGACTCTATCAAACCAGTTTTAAAATGAGCCTCAGGATTTGCTGAAAACATATTTATCATTAAGCAAATAAAAGCGACACAAAAGGGACAGAAACCACTTAACACTACAAGCCTACAGACTCACATGCATACCTGCATTACGATTCATCACACAGTCCTGCCACTAAACACAGCCTCCCATATTCTCAGTTCCTTCGCCTTAAGAGGCTTTGTTCAGATTCAGAGGATTTTCAAGAACGTTCAGTTGAAATGTCGCAGTTCTTTATAAAGAGGGGCTATCCCCAAACCATCATTGATGCAGCCCTTTTGAGAGTCGCAACACCACCATCCTAACACCTCTTCTAATACAGTTGCCCAGGAACGTCCGGTTTTCTCCATTCTATTTCATCCCCATAATCTGTCAGTCCAACGTATCATCATGTCCAACTGGCACATTCTGTCGAAGAGTTGCACAGTTGGACAGACCTTCCAAACCCCACCTCTTGTTGCATACAAGAGGGACACCAACTTACGAGACCTTCTGGTTCGCGCCAGTGTCAGGCCCCACCAACCCCTACCCCCTGGTACAACTCCATGCAAAAAAACAAAATTGCAAAACTTGCTGTCATGTCTCAACAGTGACTTCTGTCAAGGGCCCCAAAGGAAAAATGACCATCAAACGCCACTTCACATGCGACAGTACAAACCTCATATACGCCATCATCTGTACCGCATGTCACAAACTGTATGTTGGGGAAACTGGACGTAGCCTGGCAACACGCTTCGCTGAACATATCGCCGACACCAGACACAACAGAATAATACCCGTTGCCGTGCATTTCAATTCTGCAGGCCACTCCATCTTAAATATGACAGTAACTGGCCTGTGGCTTATGCACGGCGACGCCACAGACAGACGCGACATGGAGTCGCACATTATTCAGCGCCTGGGAAGCCAGGCCCCGGGTGGTTTGAACGAAAAGCCGTAACATAACCCTCTGAACTTTTTTCACACACAGTCCATGGTCCTGTGTCACCAAAGGATGGGTGTTGTGATTGCTAATTTTCACTATTCTTTTTTGTTCTTTTCTGCCCAACATTTTTTTTTTCACACACAGTCCATGGTCTTTTGTCACCAAAGGATGGGTGTTGTGATAATTTTACTATTTTTTCTGGTCCTTTTCTCGCCCATTTTTTTTTTCCCCCGCGCCGTGTATGTCAGTACGTCCGCAGAGTTACCTTTTGTTTGTTTGTTGAAGTTATGTCCCATTTGTTTATGTCCTGAAGAAGGCGTAAGCCGAAACGTCGACCTGTGCCGTCCTTTGTCAAAGTTAAGTGGTTTCTGTCCCTTTTGTGTTGCTTTTATTTGCTTAACTTGTAACCACTTCGCAGTCATTACCGTTTCCGTTTATAATTATCAATGTTCCCATAAATCCGACATTTCACCAGCCCTTTACATCTGCCAGATTTTATGTAAAAATTAAATCAGTCACAGCACAAACAGGGAAATCACAAGACATGAATTAGCATCGTCAGACGACCTGCGTGCGGCTGAAATCAAATGTTCAGTTCACGGAATTGATGCCATCCCTCTCTCTCTCCTAAGATTCTAAATCCGCTATAGCGTAGTAAATCTAGTGTCTTTGATAGGTCTTAGAGACCGGAAGAGAGAAAGAAAAACTAACAAACAAACAAACACCGACAACAATAACAACAAAACAGACAAAATGACATGAAATTTGGAGAAACAACTTTATGGGATGGGGCCATTCCTCCTTGGGTTTTTTTTTTTTTTTTTTGCGTGCGTAAGGATAATTATGCATTGTATTGTAACTGTATCGTTAACTCACCAACATTGAGAGGTCCATACACTGTAGATGTAGCGCCAGGGTAGACAACCGCCTTGTAGTACTTGTCAGTAGTGGATACATCAGTAGAGGAGAATGTACACGTCCCCGTCCGGTATCTAGTGTCAGCGTGAGCACTCGTGCTGTAGTTTGTCGTGGCCACACTCACTGTCTGGGACTAGAAACACAGATTCTGCATAGTTGTGGGGTTTTCGTTTGTTTGGTTTTGTGTGTGTGTGTGTGTGTGTGTGTGTGTGTGTGTGTGTGTGTGTGTGTGTTTTACTTTTTGATATATTTTTTTAACACAGCAAGCAAGTCAACAGTGTAGTTGTTAAATCTGGTGAAAAACTGTAAAACTTGACACTTTGCTGCTTCTGACCTTGGGCCTAGCTATACATCCCCCCTCCCCCTCCCCGAGACTACTTGATTTAATCAGTCTGTATGCTTGCAGTCACAGAATTTGGCTCCTGTCTTACATAACACACTATCCGAAAACGCGATGCCGCGGAGACATAAACGACAGGGCAAAATTTATTCGAGCGTAAACAAACGCATAGATTACAAATTTTGGTGAACATCCCTTTCTTGATTGTAGAAATATTATAGAGCAAGGTAGAAAAATTGTTCCTAACGTTTTTATCATATATAGAAGAGTAGAGCACAAACCCTAATGCTGTGATGGTCTCCGGGAATGTTTCCTCCTTCCGCGTCATCGTTAAAAACCCGACCGTTTATCTTGACAATTTCACTATGACATTTACAAATACCATTTTCACCGTGACATTTACAAATGGACGCCTGTTTGCGTGTACCGTAGCACGCAGAATTCCGTTACTACTACGTTAGAGAAGACACGCATTGTTGACACATTCAAATTTTATCCCTGTCAGAATGATTCTTCCTTGATAACTGCGGCCATTAGTTTGGCCACTACTGATGACAAGTATTTTACAAACATTGAACCGTTTAGTCAGAAAACACTCGGAATACGAGAAAATAAAAATCAACTGGTAACCGCGTGCGCACGTCAGTGTGAAAAAACGATCACTAAGTAAGCCTTTTTTTCAATAAGAATATTCTGCTGCGGTTGATTGGTAAATGGTTTTATTCAAGAAACAGTGTGCACCTACGATCAGTGTTCCGGTAGTGTCATATGAAAAGGTCAATGAAATCGCTTTTATGCTCTGGTCTCAAACTCATGCCGTATAACCGGTTGTGTTGAGAAACGCGCCGCGGTCTTGGTTGTGTTAGTTTTCATGTCGCGGTAAAAGCACGTTGATGGTATGCGTCTCCCTGATAATTGCTCTGGCATCTTTAAGGAAGTATATTATTGCATAGTTTGCTTGTCATATGGTATACGACGTCTTTCTAACTCAAGCTTCCTTTCTTCTTTATAACAAGAGAGCCAGAAGCCGCCATGACTCACTTCTGACATGGGTTAAAGCCATTCAAAAGAGTATGTTTGTAAAGGTCTTATCACTATCTATCATCATGCAAAGTAAGGTGTCTCTGGTGTTCTTAGTTCCTGGAAATATTACAATTTTTCTCACGAACAGTTTGTATGGCCTTGACTTTGGGTCAAAGTCATTTACATGAGATCTGTTAGTAAAGATCTCATCAATTTCTATCATAATTTTGCCAAGTTTGACGCCTCTAGTATTTGCAGTTCCTGTGAAAACGGTAATGTTAAAATTCACAACACCTTTAAAGGCCTTAACCTTGAGTCTAGGTTATTCAACCTCTGGTATTTCTAGATTCTGGACAAATGCAAATGTAAAATTTCTAGCCAGACTGCTTTATTTATCTTGACCTTGAGTTAATGTCATATAAAGTGGTGCATGTGTGCATAGGTCTTATCATTGTCTGTCGGCATGCCAGGTTTGGTGCCTCTGCTGCTTGTTCTTTCTGAGAAAGTGCCATTTTTCTTATGTCTTTTAGTAGACAATCTGCCTACACAAGGCTATCATATCAGGGTCAATTTTAATTTCATTCAAATGGGTTTGCACTGGGCTTCGACAGCGCACAGATTCTCTCTCCACTGAGTCGGTGATCTAAGGGGTTTTTATGTCAGCTGGTGGGAAGAGGCGTTTCAAACACTCAACTCTAGGTACTCAGGCAGGCAGATAAAATATCTTTCCAGTTTTACGCCCAAGTAGGCTATTTCGAAACCAATTCATTTTATATTTTTATAACTTTAATGTCCCTTTCGGAAAATTCCGGCTGCTTCCCCTAGGGGAAGCGCGTCGCCGCGGTACAGCGCCACCCAATACGATACCTATCCTATATATATATATTTATTTTTTACAATTTGGATCGATCCGCTATAGCGGAGCGGATTTTGTGTCGGTGACCAGTATGTCTTACAGACTTGAAGAAAGAATACATTCACTGACTTTGGCGTAGGGGCATTCATTGACCTTGTGACCGCTTTCGGCCGAGTTTACGAGGTTCAGAGTTCACGAACAGCCATTCAGATGATCATTTTCCCTTGGTTTTCTCTCAAGACAGCGTGTAATGCTTGAAATATCAAGACATCCATAGTCTTTGTAAATTTAGGACGTTTTCTATCGCCGTTCATTTGATCATTATTTCTCAATCGCTTCTTTGAAGCGTGTGCTTCATACGGAATACAGATGTGTGTGTGTGTGTGTGTGTGTGTGTGTTGAAGGGGGGGGGGGGGGACGGGGGGGTCGGCATGTGAGGAAAATAGAAAAATTTTATCAGGAAATGTGTACAAGTCTTTTCTTGAGAGTATGTATTAATACAAACAAGGCGGTATGGCCCCATCTCATACAGTCGTTTCTCCAAATTTCATGCTACTGTGTCTGTTCGCACCTAAGATCAGTGTGCTTTTTATGTTGTTTCCATAGTAATGGAAACAACATCATAGGACGGGCTAAATTTTCCACGTTCATAGTCTATAGGCAAGCATCTGTGGTACAAACGCACGTCACTCCCGCAGAGATGATTTTGCAAGTATAACTCTGACAATGACGTAAGAAGACGTGCGTCATCGATGCTGACATGTACGGTGCGCCGAACGCGCTTCTCCTCCTCAGTGATTGCCGTCTGTTCGTATGTGTGTGCGTGCGGTGTGCGTGTGTGTGTGAATTGCGTCAGGCCCGTTTCTTCGAAAATACTCAACCGAATGGCTTCAAATTTGGGGTATCCAAATATAGCAAAATGTTACATTAGAGCAACCAAACGTGTGATGATTGCTAAAGTGATTTGGGAGTTCTCGGCCTTTTGAGACAAAATACTGAACCGATCGATTTCAAATTTGGGGTTTCTAAATGAATCAAGATTGTTGAACAGAAGGCCCGATCCGGGTACGAATGCACACATGATTTGCGAGTTATCCCCCTTTTCAGAAAAAGTGGCTTTCTGGCGTTTAAAGGCGTAATATTTACCTAAACCACTTCATTTTTTGGACATAGATAGCATGAATAAGGACTCTCAACTGAGTGAATTTTGGAGGTTGTCGTTTTTATACTTTTGGCGTAAGCCGTACCTGATGAAAGTGCTGGTATACACACTTTAGATCTCAAAATCGCTCCAACTATACATAGATAATGAGCCTGGGGTGCCATAAAAAATATACCCAAAAAATTAGAAAAATTCACTGCAGCCGTTATCGTCAGTTACTCGAAAATTTGTACTCACAGCACATTTCCTCTACAAGCCACACGCCTCACAAACATCGAAGAAGAGACGCACGCGAACTGACGTAAAGTAAGTGCGTCATGTTTGATTGACGTGGTGCTGTTTTTTCTTGGGGGTGTCTCGCCACTTTCTTTCCGAATTCCTCTGATTGGAGACGTGGTGTATTTTACTTCTGCTATGTCGCCATCTTCGTGCAATCGCAGAGAAGACACGGGATACAACAGAATACAACTCCAATACTTTATGAACAGAATATGCGCGGAGAACAAATTCATGAAAGAAGAATCCAGAACGCTGTGGTTAGTGGTTAAGAATCAGTGATGTTGGGCATATGCTGCGAACTGGTTTATTGCGCCTAGGAGATGATAAGTTGCAATATTTGCTGTATATGCGCTTAGTATTTATCTTTGTTTTACAACCTAGTTGTAATTGTCATTTGTTTTCTACCCTTTTTTGTAACCGGGAGTTCGAGAAATTAGCATGAAGGTGCAGCGTCTCCTGCATGTCCTAGGTTTATATTGTCTCGTAGACCAGTTTGCATCCTTTGTCCAGCGTTACATTTTTTTTTTTTTTTTCATGTAGTACAGGCACACTCAGCCGCGAATTAGTCTTTGTGGCTTGCGCGGCTTTAAGCCCTAAAAACTCACTCACTCACTCACTCCTCCTAGTTGTGGTAATGACACGCGTCCCGCCGGTCTGCTTTCGGGGTTGTGCCTCAAATAGATCATTACAGAGTAGGGGGGGGGGGGGGGGAGAGAAAGAAAGAAACATTCCCTTCTTCAACACACGATAAAAGCTGGTTGCAACTGCGTATCCCCAAGGCTCTGATAATTTTTTTTTTTTTTTAAGTTTCGTCAGATGGTTCAGCTGAGTGATTATACATACAGCCAGAACCCCCGTTTGGATCCCCAACACAGAACAGTAACGGGGTAGGTGGGCGACTGGGGGTTCAACGTCCTTTTCAACCACGCACGGGTGATATCAAAGACAGGGCAACGGTGAAAAGGCCAGCACAAATATTTGGCCCCAGCCGGGATACGAACTCATGACCCGAGCATTAGAAGTCCAACGCTCTACCATTCGGCCACCCCGGCAACCCCGAACAGTAACGGGGATCTGTACTGATTTGGATTTAAAGCTATTGAAGAACTGAAAGATTGGAATCTAATTCATTCATTCTGATCGGTGTACAATTATTTCCACAGAAGGTATAACACGAATTAAGGTAATGGATTTACAATGGATTATTCTGACCTGTGAGTCACCACGAAACCACTGACAGGTATACGAGCCAGATGATGAGAAGACTTTAGTGACGTCACAGGATCCCGACACAGTCCACGTGCTGCTCGTTTCTTGTACTTGAACCCTGCAGTTTGACACCACGGCTGGATCTGAAATGCACCAATCATTTATATAAACTGAGCTGTTTTTTGTTTCTTTCGGTTGGGTGTTTGAGGTTTTTCTGTTGGCGTTGCACACGAGCAGCAACGGTACAGTATCACCCTTGACAGCAGTGGGACACCTTTCAAAGTCAACCATGTGGGCCCTCTCTCTGAAAGGTATGAATGGAACATGGAACTCCGTCTGTTACTTTTCCGTGCTTTTCGTTATCATGCTCCGTGCGTCTCACACCGCAGCTACTTAAAATCATAGGCCTGCCAACCCGTTTGTTGTCGGACCTGGGTCACCACGCAAAATAAATGCGGTCGCTGCTGAACCCAGTCATTTATTGACTACCAACTGTGTCTTGCTCGCGTCTGGTCGCCGCATCCGTTGCGTCATATGAAAAAACAACAACTACAAAGAGTCATGTTGGTGTAATAATTAAGCCAGATGAACTCCCCGGTTCGTTTGACTCCAGGGTAATTCAAGCTTTACGCTGCATTGATCCCGGTCACTTCAAGCCTCAAGCTCTTGGAGCTTTCGCACTTCTAGTTCTAGCCCCAAGGTACATTGACACCGGGCGCTTCGTGCTAGAGAGTACATCCCGTGCGCTACGCCGGCGGCGTCGAACTGAGTGTATAGGTGTGCGCGCAAGGGGTGTGCGTGTGTGTGTGTGTGTGTGGGGGGGGGGGGGGGGGACAGGAGGAAGCGTGCGCTTGGATGCATAATTATTTAACTTGAATACTGACCGCATGTAACATACATTTTAAATTCACAACGCGTGTGATATGATTATTATTCTTATCGAGTTTAAGGAATGTAGCTGTAGCTTTGCATGTTTTTGTTTGGGTTTTTTTTTTTTTTTTTTTCTATTTTCTTATTAGATTTACTCCCTCTGTGCCTGGTATACTTTTTTTTTTTTTTTTTGGTAATGTTAGCCTTTATTTTTATGTTGTTTCCATAGTAATGGAAACAACATCATAGGACGGGCTAAATTTTCCACGTTCATGGGCAAGCATCTGTGGTACAAACGCACGTCACTGCCGATCTCCCGCAGAGACGATTATGCAAGTGTAACACTGACAATGACGTAAGAAAACGTGCGTCATCGATGCTGGCATGTATGTCGCGCCGAACGCGCTTCTCCTCCTCATTGAGTGCCGTCTGTGTGGATGTGTGTGTGTGTGTGTGTGTGTGTGTGTGTGTGTGTGTGTGTGTGTGTGTGTGTGTGTGTGAATTGTGTCCGGGCCCGTTTCTTCGAAAATACTTAACCGAATGGCTTCAAATTTGGGGTATCCAAATATATCAAAATGTTACATTAGACGATTCAAGCGTGTGATGATTGCTTAAGTGATTTGGGAGTTATCACCCTTTTGAGACAAGTTGGTTGTCTTTCGTTTACAGGCGTAATATTTATTTAAATCACTCAATCTTTTGGCAGTAGATAGCTTGAATACGGACTCTGAACAGAGTCACTACTAGAAAATGGTCGCTCTTATAGTTTTCATGTAAACCGAGCCTGAGTTGACATTGCATGTGAACCCAGTTCAGATGCCTATTTCACCGAAAATACTGAACCGATCGATTTCAAATTTGGGGTTTCTAAATGAATCAAGATTGTTGAATAGAAGGCCCGAACCAGGTACGATTGCACACATGATTTGCGAGTTATCGCCCTTTTCAAAAAAAGTGGCTTTCTGGAGTCTAACCACTATTTACCTAAACCACTCCATTTTTTTTTTGGACATAGATAGCATGAATACGGACTCTCAACTAAGTGAATTTTGGAGATTGTTGCTTTTATACTTTTGGCGTAAGCCGTACCTGATGAAAGTGCTGGTGAACACACTTTAGATCTCAAAATCGCTCCTACTATACATAGATAATGAGCCTGGGGTGCCATAAAAAAAATGCAAAAAAATTAGGAAAATTCACTGCAGATGTTATCGTCAGTTGACTCGAAAATTTGTACTCACAGCACATTTCCTCTACAAGCCACACGCCTCACAAACATCGAAGAAGAGACGCACACGCACTGACGTAAAGTAAGCGCGTCATGTTTGATTAACGTGATTCTGGTTTTTCTTGTGGGTGTCTGGCCACTTTCTTTCCGAATTCCTCTGTTTGGAGACGTGGTGTTGTATTTTACTTCTACTATGTCGCCATCTTCGTGCAATCGCAGAGAAGACACGGGATACAACAGAATACAACTCCAATACTTTATGAACAGAATATGCACGGAGAACAAATTCATGAAAGAAGAAGAATCCAGAACGCTGTGCAGGGCTGCTTACGTACTGAACAGGTCAGATCAAGAACATTCCTCAACTTACTAAAAGGTTGGAAATCTTTCCAAGGTGACGTAATCTACTGACGTTACTGCACCAGCATGTTCTGGGATGGTCTAGAAATTATTGTGCATCGAAATGCAGTATTCGCGATCTCTACAACTTGACATGTGGAAAGCGGGAATTTCAGTGGGATTCGTTTTTGCCACTAACTCACACTCAGTAGCATAATGTGTGTGTGTGTGTGTGTGTGTGTGTTTGTGTGTGTATGTGTGTGTGTTTGTGCGTGCGTGCGTGCGTCTAAGGCGAAAGAGAGAGAGAGAGAGGGTCTCTTCTCCGATACCAGTAAGCAATCCTATGTCAGTCAGGTCTGCGGGAAGTAACTCTGTCAAAGGGGAACGCACTCTCTGGGGTACAGAGTCTTTCAGTGGAAAGTACCTCTGTGCACGGTGGGGAAATGGCGCTCACTGCGCTACCGTGTTGGCCCTAAATTGACCAGCTTTGAACCCAGAGGGATCCTCAGTGGCGCAGGTGATGGCAGGCTGTCTTCAGAGTGAAAGTAGGCGTGTTTCTGAATCAGAGACATACATAACATGTCTCTGTCTGAATGGACAGATCTATTATTACATTCAGTCCTAGAGCACGGGTGTGTATGCTTTTGTAAACGTCTCTTATTCCTTCACAAGGCAGGTACGTGATCGTCTGCACCGTGCAATAATACTTGCCTGTAGAGTGCAACACCTTGGCCTGTCAGAGTGCAACCCCCTTGCCTTTTCTCACATCCTGTTGGATCAGTGTACCACGTAAACAGTGCCATCAAAGCGCAACAATAATTGTCCGCTGGCAAAGATTTTGCCCAAACCAAAAGTGGTCGGATATTCAAGACTTCGTTTCAAATCGATTCATATGACACACAAGTCTTCGCTTTTCTAAAAAAAAAATTCGCCATTTTTGAAAATGGCGCTGGCTGTAAGCAGTCACATTTTCAAGCCCCGCCGAAAAGGGACTGCACTCTGGAGTCTAAGGGGAACGACTTTATTACAAGAATTCATTCACCCATGTAGAACCTCGCATACGCCAAAAAGTTTGTGACGTCAACCAGCTAGGCGAGCTCACACGACCTCATGTGTTTGGGGTTTTGCAAGTGCATAGAGGCACGGAAAGGGTTTCCAGTACTTTCTTTATGTCAGCATGCTTGATGTCAGAGAGCTTGCGTTCGTGTGCGCGCGGGCTGCATACATGACACAACGACTACGACTGTGACTACAGCAGGTCATTGAATGGAAACAACATATTGGGCTGGTGGCCATCTTGTTTTTAGTGTTCCTAGATTAGCAGGACAGCTTGCAAGATAGGCAGACCATGCCTTCAAGTCTTTATCCTGAAATAAACGTTTCAGTCAGTCAGTCAATCAGTCAGTAATTACGTCCGTTCACAACCGTGCGCGATAAATCATTCAGTCGAACTCGCGGGGGAAACTGATTTGTGTTCGACTCATCCGAGGTTGACTTGTCCGTGGACGAAGGATAAGGTCGAATTTCGAGGGGGGTTTCAGGCTAAGCGAGTTGCACGCTATCAACCCCCCCCCCCCCCCTTTCACCCCCGCCCCTATAACTGAAAGTGACGAACCCCAAGTACAGACATTTTAAATGATAAATAATTTCAAACAGTTGGTAAAAATGTGTACATTTTTGGTATCCAATATATATCCAACGCTG
>JACVVK020000698.1:207500-231226 GCA_018292915.2 Batillaria attramentaria | reverse complement strand
GTGGCCTCTAGTGATAAATTATGAGGATTTCAAGTAAAATTTACGATTTTTTTTTGCACGGGCTTTTAAGAGGTATTGGTCGAGATGTGTATGCTTAAAACGTGTTTGGTGGTAACGTGTATGGTCGAATTGTGCTTGGGTGGAGTTTGCCATAAACTTGAACCCTGCCTACCTGAAAGCCACTTACTTTGTTTCCTATGTTCTCTCTGTTCGCTGTCCACGTAAAGTGTGATTACCTATTTATACAAGCCGATGAATACTGCCTACTTTGTTGACAGCTTTATGACACCATGTTTGCAGTTCAGTATTATGCCTAACTTATGATTTGTGGATACGTGTAAATCTTGAAACGTGCATTTTGATTGGTGAGAGCTGTTTAGTAGTTTCCTTGAATTATCTGAAAGAAAAAATAGGGGTGGGTGTTCGGGTGTTTGGGGGTTTAACGTCTTTTTCCACCACGAAAGGGTGATATCAAAGACGGGGCAACGAGAAAAGGCCAGCACAAATACTTGGCCCCAGCCAGGATTCGAACTCACGACCCGAGCATTGAGAGTCCAACGCTCTACCATTCGTCTATCCCGGCCCCCCCGAAAGAAAGAAATAATAGAGAGAAACAGAAGAGATCAGTCATGTCTGAGTGTAATGAAAGAAGTAATTTGAGCTGTCTCATGGATACATTTAAGAAGTAATTTGAGCTGTCTCATGGATACATTTAAGAAGTAATTTGAGCTGTCTCATGGATACATTTAAAAAGTAATTTGAGCTGTCTCATGGATACATTTAAGAAGTAATTTGAGCTGTCTCGTGGATACATTTAAGAAGTAATTTGAGCTGTCTCATGGATACATTTTCTGCAGGAACCATACTTTGTATCGCGAGTTTAAAATCAAACCAATCAATCAATCAATCAATCAATCAATCAATCAATCAATCAATCAATCAGTCGATCAATCAATCAATCGATCAGCCAGACAATCAAACAGCTGACTGACAAGATTAGCGTAGAGGAAAATTAAAATTGCTCATTTTGTTGGGCAAACTTATCAAATTAACAAAGAATGCAACCAAAGCAAATATCCAAACCTCTTCATACAACGTCCACCACAATGATATTATTATCCAATTAACCAATCAATCGATCAAAAACAAAGAAACAAAGAAGACAAAACTGATTTGTGGCCTTCTTTGGTAACAGACCTCGGGGCGTAGAAATAATTGATTTGTCCAGACCGAGACAAGAACATGTTGATGTGAATAGTTCGCATAAAGAGTTAGGAATTGTGGGTAAGCATAGAGCAGAGTTACATACGCCGTAAAACTGTCCACCGGCTGTGCAAATTTATCCATCATTTTCTCATTTGCGTGATTTATTTTAATTATCAAGTTGTGCTAAAAAGGGCTTAGATGACGTTATGATCACGTCTGACTGTTCTTTAAACAGTTTTTAAAAAGCGGAAATTTTGCGTTGCAGGGAAATCTAGTTTTTGTAGGGAAGTACTATATTTCTTTCTTTATTTTACTACATGCATGTACGAAAAACTGAATGTAGACGCGTTCAAGGTATATTATTGGCTTCCTTTTTCTTTCTTTTCTTTTGGGGATTCGGGTGGCTTAACTGTCGAATTTGAAACCAGAACATCATTCGTTAGAATAACAACAGCGCCGAAATGTGTACTTTGTATTTTTTTTAAAAATTACTCTGGCGGTGGACAAAGAATAAAAATCTGAACACCTACCCACCCACCCGCTTAAAAAAAACCCAAACTTTCTTTCTTTCTTTGTGTGGGTTTGTTCAGGATCTTGCACCCCTCATATTGTACGTTGTCAAACTTTCAACCAGAGACGAACAAAAACATGTCTGCGGTTCGACCGAGTGCACATCTTCCGCTTGAACAATCTTTCACACTAACTACGTGATTATCGCTTGACCTACAAATCAGCCATGTGTTAACATATATTTGATCTCTCACCTTTTCTGTATTGACTAATTTCTTCCTGTGATCTCGCCCGCATTTCATCTTTGGAAAGTTTTTTTTTGCGATCTGTCGTCGGAAACCACGGAATGGAAATCGAATCAGACTCTGACCATGCGTGGAACTATTGTCAAAACTGGCGTATCTGCTGAGTGAGTCTTTATTTTCGTTTATACTGAGTACAACTTACGGGTCACTGCATAGCAAGCAGGGGCGCAAGCCAGTAAATTTCGTCCTGAACTGATATGGCACCTTTTGCCGTGCGTTATATTTGTGTAAAGTATCTCTGCCTGTGTATTAAATTTCTATAAGCTATCTTTGCCTGTGTATTATGTTCCTATAAACACACAAAGTCCGCCCGAAAATACCTGAGCGAAAAAGCACTCGGTCGCACCACAAAGAAGAGAAGAGGAAACATTTGTAAAAGGAGGGCGTGGAGAGAGAACAAAAAGCAAAAGCAACACCAGCCACAAAAGTGTGTGAAAGAAGCGAGAGTATACAAACACACACACACACACACACGCACACAACAGTCGGCAAAAGAAGAAACAGTGTATAAAAGGTGTGCGTGTTCACAGGATGACACGCTTGGTCACCCCTGTGTGGAAATTGGCGGCACTTGGGGTCACGGTAAGATGCCTCCGAAATTTACACCATCCATTCCACCCCTGCTACGACGGCCGTATATTACAGGGGCACCCACCCGTGTAGTGAAAGTCCGGGTGTAGCTGCGATCGTGAACTTCAGGCGCACTCACGAAATCGTTTTTCGTTTCGTTTCGTTCACGTTTGTGTGGCTGAAAATGACTGGAGGTCTCCGTAGCGTGAATTGAGCGGTGGTCTAACAGGTAATGCGTCCGGCTTAACAGGTGCGTTACTGAAAGTCTCAATACGCTGTGTCAGGCGTACAGTAACGCTGTGAAAACACTTTCCATCGAATGTGCTTAATCCATACACCAGAATCAGTCACTTGGGACACGATAGAGCATCTGAAATAATTGTGCTGACTCTGTGGTTGGCATACATAATTCATGTCTTACGAACCCGAGCCAGACGCCCCTGCCCACTGTGTGATAAAACTTATCAAACTTATTACAAAAGAGCAAACCACTGCACACCAGTAGCACTAAGCAGCCACTTTTTTTTCTGTTCATTTAAACAGTTGTATTCCGCTGGCCAGTTTACACAAAACAGAAGTATCCAGGCGGTGGCAAAAGGCCAGATGCCTGTATATAGCCTCCGCCTTAGAACATTCACAAAGCAGTACGGCGAATACTGTGACAGCATACAGCATAATAATAACAATGAAAACACAGGAGAGGGAGGGAGAGGGGAGGAGGGAGAGTAAGAAGAAGGGAAAGTGAGAAGAAGAAGAGGGAGGGGAAAGGAAGGGTGGGGGAGGGGGGATTGGTTTCGGTTGGCGCAGCTGACAGACTGCCCGCGGCACAGTGAGTGCTTACACTACTTTCCTAATAATTATACGGTAAAGCGCTAGCTTTTCTATTATAAAGTCATGTACATATTGGAAGATTGGGAGGTTTTCTTGACCAGTTTAGTTTTCATCGCCATGTTGTAGGATATCTATTTTTCTGTGTTTGTATGGAATATTACAGATAGTTGTAGAGCGGATGTCTGTGTAGTGTGGACAGTGTAGTAGGAGCCACTTCAAGCCACTATCACACAAGGCGTGGGACTTCCCCGCTAGGCCCGACACCGCTGCAGATTGCATGATAGTGGCTTGAAGTGGCTTCTAGTAATCTGAAGATTTCAAGTAAAATTTCAACTTTAGCTTGGGCTTTTAAGAGATAATATTGTTGTTCAACACACGTAGAAGCGTGTAAAATGTGCGTGAGTGTCGGTGAATGATTGGCGCATTGAGTTTATGCCAAAGAAATCCGCCCTACAAATGCCATTTATTATTATTATTATTACTATTAAGTATATGTTTCACCGATTGTCCGCGGTTCTCTCCGGGTCCTCCGGCTTCCTACCCCTCTGCTTTAGAAAATGTTCCACCCATAATAATTCGAAAATAAATGCTATTCTAAATTCCGAAGCTCAAATAGCTGAGCTGACCCTTCGCACCACTTGATCGTAATGTGTTCATGTCCAGTGTGGGAGAGAATGCGTGTGATTCACCTGAGCGTGAATGCTGGATTCAGATTCAAATCTAATTGCGAAACTCACATAGCTGAGCTGATCCTTGGCATCACGTGATTCCAACGTGTCGATGTCCAGTGTGTGAGAGAATGCATGTGATTCACCTGAGCGTGCGTGCTGGATTCGGTTCGCGGCGCTTTGAGCCGAGTAATTGGCATAAAGCCTATGTTAAGATGCATTTTTATCGAGAGAGAAGGGGGATGGGTGGGTGTTTGGGGGTTTAACGTTCTTTTTCACCATGTATGGGTGACATCAAAGGCGGGGCACCGAGGAAAAGGCCAGCACAACTATTTAGCTCGAGCCGGGATTCGAACTCACGACCCGAGCATTGACAGTCCAACACTTTACCACTGGGCCATTCCGGCTCCCCGAGAGAGAGAGAGAGAGAGAGAGAGAGAGAGAGAGAGAGAGAGAGAGAGAGATTTCAGTAAGTGATAAATCGTTAACGCGGGTGCGTCATGTGTGTATTTAATTTAAATTGTTTTTTTATATAGAGACAATTGCCGTCCTCTTATCAACACCAACATGCTATTCATCTTAATGCGCAAGCTGTTCGAAGCATATGTCATGATATCGACATGCACGCAATTTCCAAAAAAGTTTGAAATTTAACTACAAGAATCGACCCACCCTAATTCCATTGTAATGAACACATTTTTGGGCGGCGGTGGTGGTGGTGATGTCATTCCACCCCTACCACCTCCTCACCCCCCCCCCCCACTCCCCGTCCACACACACACACACACACACACACACACACACACACACACACACACACACACACACACACACACACACACACACACACACTGCGCTCCAGTAGAGCAACAATTTCGCAACCATTATATGCGCGAGCGATTGATTTTTTCGGGGGTTTTGTTAAATTGTTTCTGTCAGGATTTTCTTACGTGATCGTTAAAACCTGTCACACACCACAAATTGTGCGCTGCTCGGCAATGCGATATGCCAGCGCAGGCAGCTCAATGGAATAACAAAACTTTTTTCCCCTAGTCGATAGAACCAACAACAGGACTGTTGTCCCTCATAAGCGTGTGTTCGTGGGTGTAAAACTACAGTTGAAGAGCGAATTTCATCAATAGAGGTTTGATGTAATTTACACGTTAGGGAGCAATAACTGCGCTGACATGCACGGCTCTCCACGGTGTCAGGCTACGCCCAGGATAAACACGATTTGTAAAAAAGATGGGATACAGAGTTGGTCGACCGCGACGGTCGACAGCTGTTTTTGTTGAGACTGGTAATGGCGAGAGATTTGAGGTCAGCGAAATTGTAGACACTCGCAATCAGTTTATTTATAGGCTAAAATCTCGGCAAAAATCAAACAGGAGGTGTGTGTGGGGGGGGGGGGGGGGGAGGGGGGTAAAACACCCATACACACTAAACGTGCTTGTGGCACGAGTTACCGATGAGAGAGAAGGGGGGGGGGGAGGGGAGGGAGAGAGAGAGAGAGAGAGAGAGAGAAGAGAGAGAAAGAAACATTAGTATAGTAGTTTATTTCACAAAGGAGGTGAGTTTCCACGAAATTCGTCAATTTGCGGGAGAGAGACATACACATATGGACTTGCCGAGCGACGAAAAAAAAGAAAAAGAAAAGGAAACAACAAACAACAAAAACAAACAAACAAACAACAAACAGACACTGACAGCAACGAAAACAAAAAAGAACCCCCCCCCCCCCAAAAAAAAAAAAAAAATAAATAAAAAATAAAAAAAAAATAAAAAAAACAAAACAGAACAAAACAAACACACACACACACACACACACACACACACACACACCACACACACACACACACACGCATGCCCGCATGCCCGCCCGCACACAATCACACTTAGTTTAGAGTTATGCAATTGCCACAAGCAACGTCTTATTGGGCCCATGGTCTTCATAAACGTTTAACACATTAACATTACTTTTCTCTGTTCAAGATTTATCTGACGCAGTTGTTGCCACCCCCCCCCCCCAACCTTCTCCTCTCCCTCGACTCGAGTGGAAACGTTATTTTTATAGTTTCTAATTTCTAACTTATAGCTTTTAATTGAACGAACGGCCGTGGATACGCATAACACTGATCTAAGTGATAACGCGGGAAGCATTCTTACGTGAAAAGCATTTAATTAAGAGTAGACCCTCATGATCGATCAGCGTTTCACAGCGTGTGTAATAAAAGTCGACCAATCAATCAGAGATTTACATCGCTGGCTGCGAGTTCGTCCTTCACGCATGGCGGCACAGACTGAGTTGACAAATTACCGTACTTCCCCCGAGGAAACACATGGGAACAAATAGAAAGAAACAATCGGTATGCAAACTCCGCCGCAGCACCAAAGGCATTTTAAACAGGAGTTTACGCTCGCAGATACACGCGGAGGACTTTTTTCTTTTTTTTTTTCACAGCAGCTGATAAAAATTTAAACTGGAGGGGGGGGGGGGATAGGGAGCAGGGCTAAACAGTTGATGCATGAATGATCTCGTAAGTTTAAAATGTCACACTTCACTTGAAGTTACAGGTCTTCTCTGGTCATGTTCTTCTCTTGAAGCGGTTTCTGTTACCATGGGCAACTCCCGAAGTGTCGAAAAAGTATTTCAAACAAATGCTGTAATTAGTACGTCAGTGAGCTGTCTTACCCATGCAGTACTTGAAATTGTTAGAACTTTTAGTTTATTAAGACAGCCCTCTGACAGAATGAGATGAGATAAGATCACAATGGACGGCCCCACTCCTGTCAGTCACAAGGACCGAACCCCGCCGAATTCAGCCAATCGCGTCCCGCGCCATAATGAGCACAACACTGGGCATGGTCTGGGAAACTTTTTGCCAGACACAACAACGAGGGAAGCATTTGTAGTTTGATATGACTGTAACATGAAAAGAAAGCAGTCCATTGACGTCATTTGAGGAAAAAGACCATTACGCCAATCTCTTTCATCTTGAAATCACCCCTTTTCCCCCATACAATGACGTTATGGACGTACTGCGTTTTGCCAAAAGGGGCGGGGCTTTGGCCGCGTGGAGTCGTCTTTTACTACAGTGGTTTATGATATAAATTTAAAATTATAATCAATTCAAGTACGTCTTGCATTGAAGAACAAAAACAGACGGATTTTTTAAAACAGTATAAACGTTTCCTTATGATCTTCTTGATGTATTAATCAGTTTTATAATCATTTCAAACACGACATGTCAACTCATACCAAAACATTATGCAATCAAAGCCGCCCTGTGCGCAGCTTAAAGATGACAAAATGAGCATGCGGCGGAGTATGGGTGACGGGTATCGCGTGACGTGTTATCGATTACGCTAATTTGTGGACTGGCGGTCGCAGGAAACGTCACGGTGATTATTGTATCAACCCTAGAAACCAACACAAACACAGGAGAGGCGAGCGGGGAATGCGCATTACAACGACATTATTGATAACCTTTCAACAGACGCGGCAATCTGATGCCGCCTCAAGTGGTGGCACCAGCCTCCTATAGTCTTTTACGAAGCCCCCTCACCTCCACCCTTTTCACCCAGCCCTCCCCTCCCCCCCCCCCCCCACACCTCCCTTCCCGCCTCCTATGGCCTCTTCGAAACCCCTTCCGCTTCCACCCTACAGATCCCCGACCCCCCTCCCCCCGCCCCTTTCTCCCCCCCCCCCCCATCCCACCACCAGTCACCTATAGTCATAACACAATCCCTCCCCGTCCACCAAATCGTTCTTCTCCCTCACCTGTTCACCCCACCCCCTCCCTTTTTCAGTTTCTCGCTCTTTGTTGCCCCCCCCCCTCCCTCAAACCTTCGCCACCACACTCACCCCACCCCATCCTCCTTCCCCTCCCCCCCCCCCCTTGCCCCCACCCCAGTCCGTTCCTCCAACCGTTCCAATAGGCTTGTGCCTCTAAAACCATCTCACCCTACACACTCGCCCCATTAGTTTTTTCTTTAGACTGTTCACCCAGTAGTGTTGCTGCACCATGTTCCAGCAATGTCTGTATTCGTGCTAGGTTTTGATCGATAATAAGCTTTGAAACTTTGCACCAGCCGGCAAAAACGATAGCTGCTGCTACGCTGGGGGGAGGGGGGGGGAGGTTGGAATCGTCACCACATTCTCCTGACATTGAGTTTTATTATTTACTGAGTTTTATGTAGTAAAGTGAGTGCAGAGCAATGCACCCCTTCGCCCCCCCCCCCCCGCCCTACCCCCCTCTTTCTCTCCCTTGTATTTTCTTTTGATTCCTAGCTTGTAGCATTTTCTTCTATCTAACGTGTTCTTTCATTAATCAGCGGTAAAGCGTAGTTACGTAGTTTTCTCAACCGCTGATCGAAAAGTGGCAGATCATCCTGCCAAATCATATACTGTAAAATAAGTTCGTTTGTTCGTTCGTTCTCTCTCCTCTAGAGGTGGGGGAGGGGTGTGTGTGTGTGTGTCCGAGGGGGTGTGGTGAGGGGGCGGGGGAGTGGGGTTGGGTGTGTGTGTGTGTGTGGTTAGGGGAGGGGGTGGGGGGGGGGGGTAGCTTTCTCCTTTCTCTGTGGTGTTCCTGCCATTTCCATGTAGATACACCCGACTCTCTGCCTGCACACACAACAGCTGTATTGAAGTCGATATAATCTAAATTTTACATTAATGCCCACCAGCTGTTGACAGCTTTGTTGTCAACTGTCGTCCCGCTTAGTACTTACGACATCATTGCGACAGAAATACCACTGCTGGTACAGAGGGCACGAAGCGCCGTGGATTATATACGCACTTAGCCCTCTTTACCATTTGACGGTAAGAGAGATGCAGGTAATTGATTTAGTGTATAAAAATATTTTTCTGTCCTACGTCCGATGTATCGTTTCTAAACACAGCGTGGACATTCAATATAATCAAAATAACGTGCGAACGAATTACCCGGATCGAACAGTTTAGAAGAAGACATCGTCTTCGTGACCGCATACGCGTAGTAAACCACAAAATCAAGGCCGGGAACAGATATTCGATCAGAATGAAAAACAGGAAGAGTTTGAAAACAAATCACTTAGGCACGCAACCAATCTCTCGCGGCCCCCCCCCCCCCCTTTTTTTTCTTCTTTTTTGTTTCGCGCTGGTAAGCGAACCTGGCCGCTCGCGCCCCCGACAAAACAATAGGCCATTTTGTTTACAGCAGTTTAAGAAAGAGGGTGGAAGGTGGCAATGAATGATTAAAGGGAACAAGCAGACTGTTTTATCGCCTGAAGCGTGCGCAGTGGCATTATGGGAAATTAACGGCTTTCCGTTTTGGCAGACGTCTTTTTGGGGAGCGCTGATCAGCTAGCGTGAACTCGGGAACCAAGCCAATGATAACTCGACTTTTAGCCACGTGACTGGGATAAGTTAACACGAACTCTCTCTCTCTCTCTCCGATCTCCTGCCGAAGTCGAGGACAGATAAAGTACCGGCGGAAGTGGGCAGACTGGTGCTGACAAGTATTGAAATACGACCAAATGAGAAGAGTCGTTGTGGAGGAGACTTCGACTTCGACATTTTGATTGATTAGCCCACTGGGCCTTTTTGATGGAGTGGCTTTTGGTTTTGTTTTTTGTTGTTGGTGAATTTTGTTCTGTTGGTGTTGTTTTGACTTGTGCTTTCGTTACATTGCTCATGTGGACTTTTGTATTTTTTTTTCCAGATGTTTGACACTGGGGTAATATGAACTTTCGAAGGAGAGAGAGAGAGGGTGGGTGGGTGTTTGGGTGTTTGAGAGTTTAACGTCCTTTTCCACTACATTCGGGTGATATCAAAGACGGGGCAACGATGAAAAAGCCAGCACAATATTTGGCCCCAGCCGGGGTTCGACCTCACGACCGGAGCATTGGAAGTCCAACGCTCTACCATTTGGCCACCCCAGCTCCCCGGAGAGAGAGAGAGAGGGAGAGAGAGAGAGAGGGTGGGTGGGTGTTTGGGAGTTTAACGTCCTTTTCCACCACGTGTAGACAGAGAGAGAGAGAGAGAGAGAGAGAGAGAGAGAGAGAGTTTTACAACGGTTGAAGCTAGCTGATTGATGTTAACATTTTTATCTTAACGTTTGCTTTTGTTATTCTACAGACAAATCTACGACAAAATATAAAACAAGGACCATTTTTAGACCAATTAAAAACAACAACAACTACAAAAAACGCACACTGATTAGTGCAGCTGAAGAAATCATGAAGTTACCAAATGACATGCAATGCCTGAGCCAAAAACAGAAAAAATGACTCAGCAACACTATACAGCTACGATGGAGAGGGGGGGGGGGGGGGAGGCAGGGAGCATTTGGTTGGTTAGTTATTTAGGGCTTGAACGCCGCGCAAGCAACAAAGACTATTTCGCGGCTAATCAAGATTCTTCTTCGCCAGACTAAATGAAAAAGGAAGACAATAAAACAAGGTATATATATCCGGTTTAAATAATAACACGTTTCACTTCTTTGTACATGGAACAATAGAGATCCGTATTACTTGGGGTGTCTAAATTTATAGATCAGATTTGACTCTTTCAAGAAGCTACAGATCTTGTCAGGGGGGGGGGGGGGTGGGGGGGGGGAACATCCCGGAACAACACCTTCATAGAATCTGCGCAGTAATGTTTGACGCGATCTCGGCAAGATCCACGCACGAGATTAAAGAAATGTGCGACTGTAAACGGCTCATGACTTGGTACGCAGAAGCATGTAGACATTGATTTTGATCACACAGGCGGTAAACATGGAGAACAACAACAACAACAAACGGATCTCTTTCCCAGTGCCCTTAGAGAAACGCACCATCACTAAAAACAGCTTATTTATAGGTGTCAGTAAGTGGTACACAGGGTAATTCTGAAGCAAGCTGGTCAACACCTGAAAATTATTAAAGAGTCCCCCCCCCCTTCCACCCCCCTCCCTCCCCATCCCTCCACCCCCCACAATCACTTTGAAAAAACATTACTTAAGATTGACTGTATCTCCAACACCAACAGCTCCTCTCTCTCTCTCTCCCCCCCAGCCCCCCCCCACACACAACACACACTGCATGCACAGTTGAAACGAACCGAGCCATTAAGTTTTATAGGTTTGCACGTCTGTCGCGGCAATAAGGCGAGTTCAAAACGTTTAGAAGTTTTCTCTTAACTGTTACATTAACACCACCGACCTGTGATGCTTGTTGGACATCAGATAAAACTTTTGCCATCGTCCAATTGTACAAAGGCGCGATAAGTGTTCCCGGCTTTTACGTTAATGTTTTTTTGGGGGTAGCAGTTTTGCTGAATAATGGGAGAGTCAAAAAGGCAGTTAAGATGGCAAGGACTCGCAAGACGAGACATACACAATGGTGCGAGGAAGACAAGGAAATTGGCGTGAGTCACTGAAGGAGGAAAATGCAGTCAATTGCGTAAAAAAAAAAAAAAAAAAAAAAGAATTGCGTAGAATTTCTAGTTTGTACCTTTTATGTTAAAGTGTGAAAACTGGCGTCGGAGACGGGAGAACCATTTTTGAAATGTAGTTTCAAACAAAATTAATGTGATAATTGGAGACGACTTTTTTTTTCTCTCCTGCAAACGGAGGGCAGATTTTTGTCTCTTGTTCATATTGTGATCTCCAGACTTTTTTTTTTTGGCAATGTACATTGAGAGAGGAAAAAAAAAAGGATGTGGAAATTGCTGAAAACCTTTTTGTGCGAACTGAAAACAGATTTGTCACTTAAGCTTCAATGACTGCCGGATGGATGCATGTTCTCGCGAAGTATTAATAGAGAAGGATAGACATGCACTGAGATGGGAAGGGGGTATGGGAGACAATTTTAGAACCGACTTCAGTAGAATGCTCTGTTGTGCTTGAAGCTGGCTATTTGTGACTCATTCTGGGCGGTCGGTGGTCTGGTGGCTAAGACTTCGTCACCAATGCGAGAGGTCAGGTTCGAGTACCAGTCAGAGAGATGAATTTTTCTTTCTCGTATGTGGCAACGTTCATTCGGGTTCGTCGGGGATTCTCTCCGGGTACTCCGGCTTCCTCCCTTTCTGGTTTTCAAATGTTCAGTCCACAAAATCCGAAAATAAATGCAATTCTAAAATTCCGAAAACTGTGAGCTGGCCCTTCGCAACACGTGATAGTTATGTGTCTGAGAGAATGCGTGTGATTCACGTGAGCGTGCATGTTGGGTTTCTCTCTCTCTCTCTCTCTCTCTCTCTCACACACACACACACACACACACACACACACACACACACACACACACACACACACACACACACACACAGAGGGTGGGTGTGGGTGGGTGTTTGGGAGTTTAACGTCTTTCTTCACCACGTACATGTGTGTGTGTGTGTGTGTGTGTGTGTGTGTGTGTGTGTGTGTGTGTGTGGAGAGAGAGAGAGAGAGAGAGAGAGAGAGAGAGAGATGTAGTCTTAACCCCACCGTTGTCGTTTCCATCTAGACAGATGTATTCCGCATGCAAGCACTGATCAATACAAACCATGAATGTGCATCTTGAGTGTGTATCTATCGCAGCTTGCCATCTTGCAGTTAGTCACGCCACGCGACCAGTAAAAAAAAACTCTGCACCGAAACTCCAGCTCCTGAGAAAACACTTCAGTCGTTTCAATGTTATTCATTGACAGTATCACTGTTAGTGGGAAAAATGCATAGACATTGTGGACAAATACACACGGTTCTGTTTGTGCGTCAGAGACCAGAGAAACGTAAACCATCTAAATGAAACGGAAGACGATGTTAGTTCTGAGAACGAGTTTTGTTCTGTCCTAATCTCGTTAATTAAAAAACGATCCTATATCTTTTTCCAGTTTGAATAAAATGTCGGTAATGGGCTGGGCAGTATTGTCTTCTTTTTTTTCTTTTTTCTTTTTTGGGGGGGGGGGGGGAGGTGTGGGGGGGAGGTATGTTTAATTTTTTATCATTTTATTTATGCAGAATTTTGCGATAATTTTTACACATTATTTCATTGCTTCATTGCGTCAATTTCCCTTTGTTTTCTTCTCCGATACATGTACCGTATGAAAAAGTAAAACAAAACAAACAACAACAACACAACAACAACAACCCATGTGTTGCTACGTCTACCCAAGTGACAAGCAAACAAACTTTCAAAACAAAAATCGTATAATATTATTTCATTTCATACGGTCATGGAGGCACGGAACTGCATGATTAAAAGGTAGCGAAGACAAATCAATTTTAGTTCAGTTTACAACTAAAACATACCTATTGATGCTTCGTTGCCATTCTTTTAACAACAACAAATTCTTCTTTTTTGTCACATTTTCTTAAATATTTTTTGTTTTTGCTATTGCTATCCTTCCACTACGTGTATCTCCAGTCCGTCTCCAACCCGTCCCAAACGCTGCACCGGGAGCCGGGGTGGCCGAATGGTAGAACGATGGACTTCCAATACTCGGTTCTGAGTTCGAATCCCGGCAGGGGCCAAATATTTGTGCTGGCCTTTTCATCGTTGCCCCGTCTTTGTTATCACCCGTATGTGGTGGAAAAGGACGTTAAACGCCCAAACACCCACCCAACACCCACCCCAACGCTGCACACGAAAATGCTCTAGGACTTGCACTTAGCTACTTGTATGACCGCCGGCCTTATCGTCACCATCTCTAACTCCTGCCACAAGAAACCAAATCTTGGGCAAATTTCAGGTCCGATAACTCTGGTGCGTGCTTGTGGTGGCGCTCCGAGCGCTCGCGCTCTGCGAGCGCATTGTGGACACAATTGATTGGTCGAGGGAGCGGGGGCCGTGACACAGATGCAGTTTTGCAGCCGCGGTTTGCAAATTACGTTATACACTGACATTGTTAGCGATACGGGGCAGGCAAGACAAACGAACGAGAAATCGCGCCGGACAAGAGAGAGAGAGAGAGAGAGAGAGAGAGAGAGAGAGAGAGGATCGTTTAGATTTTCATGAAAGCAGAAGTGTCTGGAAAATGTCCATTTGCATTGGATCGTGATTCCTTTCCACTTCCTCCGCACCCCCCCCCCCCCCAAAAAAAAAAAGGGAAAGAAAAGAAAACGGAAGTAAAGAGATATTAAACAAATTAAAGGAAGAAATATATAAAGTAAATAGTAAATACAATATTTTAAAAGTCACCATCCTTCTCCACTTGTGAAGCAAAAGAATCTATAGAGACCTACAGACTGATCAGATCTAATTTGAACTAAATGAAGTTTCTAGGACTGTGAGATGCATGAAAGGTATCGCGGTAGGGTTCACCGTCTGGAGCATATTAGATCTCAAATCTGGATCAGCCTGCATCCGTTAATGCCGGTCACCCCTGGTCCACCAGGCTTTTTCAAAGAGAGAGGGGGGGGGGGGGAGAGAGAGAGAGAGGGTGGGTGGGGGGAGAGAGAGAGAGAGAGAGAGAGCTCTGGAACAAGATTACGAACGGCCATCCGCTGCAGCAGGATTCGCAGACAAATAATCTGAATGTCAGGCGCAGGGAATCCAACCCAAATGGAATCACGGCGCGAGACAGATACAAGGTATTCACCACGGTTCGCGTGTTTGGAGACGGATCCATTGTCAACCGTTGCGGGGAAGTGAGATGTGACGTGATAATAAAATACCCGGATGAGACGCAGCCATCGCAGAGTTTTCGGGTTACCCGCCCCTGGTTTTTGTGGTCGTTGGAAGCGAGCGGGATGTTTTTCGTCATGAAAAAGGGACTCTGTTGACACGTCCCCGACAACCTTTCACGATGAATACACAGCTATGCCATTTTGTGCGTGAAACTCAAGTGTCCACGTGCTCCGAGGACGAGCATCCAGCAATGAGCACACAACCGCACCATTTTGGCGTGGAACCAGAAGTGTTCCTTTGCAGATTGTGGTGTTGATTTCTCACTTGGATACAGAAGTTTAATGCAGGCAAAGTTGACAAATTTAGGGTTCGCGCAGGACACCCTGTGATCTTGCGAAAGGCGGTTTGAAATTTGATACAAGGTCGAAGTCTGTGCAAAGAGTCAAGCTGAAATTAAACAGCATCCGTGTAAACAAGATATGGAGGATATTGCGTGTGCAAAGCCGCTGATGCGTCCTTGTGGTTATATAATAGTGCGGATGTTAACACGCTCTACCGTCTATGTGCTATGATATCGTACCTTAAAATATGAGCAATAATGGGATGCATTTCAAACTGTAGTTTTCGGGTATTTTTGTTTTTTGTTTTGTTTTGTTTTGTTTTGTTTTGTTTTGCAATGAATGAATCGACTGAGCCCGGTCAAGCCAGACAACCTCGCCCTTTTTTTGCGAACAGCTATCGCCTTTTGCGGGTGTCTCTGCCACTGCGGTCAGATTGGTTGAAAGCGTTAGTTAGTTAGTTAGTTAGTTAGTTAGTTAGTTAGTTAGTTAGTTAGTTAGTTAGTTAGCTAGTTAGTTAGTTAGTTAGGGCTTAACGCCGCGCAAGCAACAAAGGTTAATTCACGGCTATAGTTGAAAGC
This sequence comes from Batillaria attramentaria, assembly GCA_018292915.2. Taxonomy (NCBI): domain Eukaryota; kingdom Metazoa; phylum Mollusca; class Gastropoda; family Batillariidae; genus Batillaria; species Batillaria attramentaria. Next base: position 215,648 of record JACVVK020000698.1, on the reverse strand, counting down.
GAGCTGTCACTAAAACTAGTCTACATCTACAAAAATAGTCTACATTTGGGCTGTCGAACAAGATCGCAGAGCAATTTTTAACTTGGAAAACAAGTCCATTCGTTTGCAATACGGACGTTATCGTAAAGAAAGTGCACTTTATCAAGATTTATGGAAGAATCGAGAAAGTTGTTATTTGAACGAGACGGAAGTCGAGCTCAAATAACAATGTTTCGAGATTATTCCATAAATTTTGATAACATGCACTTTCTTTAGAATAACTGATAGAGTATTAATTTTGCAGTTTCCATACCAATTAGGATCACAGTACCGCGAGCTTTGTCGTACGAGTAATACATGTTGTAATATCTAGCTATCTGCAGAAAGAAAAAATCACAAAGGACATAAACATGGCCACCCCACCCCACATCCCCACCTGCTTCAAAAAAGGAAGGGCGGGTGGGTTTTTAGGGGTTTTATGTCCTCTCCCAACACACTATGGGTGAAGTGAAATACGGGGAAATTAAAATAATAATAATAATAATAATAATAATAATAATAATTTATTTATATAGCGCTTAATCTACATGGAAGGTAGTTCTAAGCGCTTAGAGTACAGGTAAAGAGACAGATAGACGTGAAGGTTCAGGGCCAGGGCAACTGCATGTATGGTACTTAATAAGGAGATGGAGAAAGACGGAGGGAGGTTAGACGGAGCTTTGAGATGAAAACAGGTAGGTTTTTAGATTAGTTTTGAAGGTTTCGAGGGAGGTTGACTGGCGGAGCGAAAGGGGCAGAGAATTCCAGGCTTTTGGACCAGCGTAGGAGAAGGCTCGAGAGCCAACAGAAGAAAGTTTAGTGCGTGGGATTCTGAGTATCATGGTATCGGATGAAGACCGGAGGGAACGTGACGGAGTGTAGAGTTCTAACAAGGAAAAACAAAATCAAAGGAAAGAAGAAACACACAAAGCAAATTTGATTCCATTTAAGTACTAACAACACAGCAACAAGTTTCAATTAACACTTTATATTAGTAAACCAATGACCTTTATAATTATCGGAGGGAGGAGGGAAGAAACATACTTACATATTTAACACCTACTTTAATTTCTTTCTCCAGCTGCCAAACGTCCACGACTTGACCGAGACCATGATGAAGCAGACGATTCGGCGGGAAGCACGTGCTCCTCCCCCACCGGCCACCTCCCCCACCCCCACCACCACCACCACACGAGCAGCAACAGCATGAACCACATCAGCAACAGCTACGACAACGGTTTCACCTCCGTGGACAGCACCAACAGTCACGAGCGCCCGGAGGGTGCGAGAGGGAACGGCAGAGGTAGGAACGATTCCCGTAACAACACGCCCTCCCCTTGCGAGAACCCCGGCCTTTCCCCCAACTCCCCAAAAACCTCGCCCTCCCCAGACCCAGCCGGGAGTCCCAGGACCTCGCCCAACAGACACCTGAGTGGGGAGAGCGCGAGGGGGTCAGGAACCGGGGAGGGAGAAGGCAACGCCGCCGCGGAGGCCGCCCTGCACAGACTGAGAACAGCCGGCGGAAGTCCCTTGAGTAAAACAGAAGACAAGAACGGCCTGCCGCATATAGAGACTCTGTGCCGGCTGTTCCCTCACATAAAGCGAAGCACCCTGCAGATGGTCCTGGACAGCCACCACAACGACCTGCTCCGCGCCATTCAGCAGCTGCTCTGCCCAAAGGTCGATGGACACCCGGACGCCGCGTCCCTGATAGCCGCTGGGGCTGCCTCCCGAGGACCCTTGACAGGTTTTGGGCCTCTAGCCGGAGGCCTTTTGGGCACAGCGGGTGTGGGGAGCCCTAGCAACACCTCCACTACCCAGTCCTCGGTCTCCTCCCTGCAGGCGCCGACCGGTCTCCTAGCGCCCTACTTCTCCTCCGTTGGGCTGACCAGCCCCAGTCTCAAGTCGGCCTTCTCCCCCATCACCTCCCCTCCGACGGCCCACATCAACTCCGTCCGCTACAACGCTGCTAGCGCGGCGGTTATGGGGCGAAGCATGGCCGCCTTCATGCCATACCTTCCCCCCTACATGCACCCGGGCTTAGGCACTGGGTACGCTCCGTACGGACTACCCGGCGCTACAGCCGCTGCCAACAAGGCTTTCCAGTACGCCACGGCGGCCATGTCGTGTTCCTGCTGCACGGGCAAACCGTTCTCACACCACACTACGCCTAGAGATAAATCCACTGGCTGCATCGGGGAGTGAACTGTGGCGAACTTTACTCTTTCATGGCGTTCACAGGACAGTATTGCTGGACCCATTGTATATTGTATACGACTCTATCTTCAGACGGGAACATACTGAAGCAAATCCACTGGCATCGGGAGACGAACACTTGTGTAATTTTCAAAGGGGCATCTTCCCTTGGCAACTACATGTATGCATCTTTCACGTTGACTCAAACACAGAAATAAACTGTGTACTGAGAAGAGAAGCTATGGGTGGTACTTGTCCAGACAGTTTTGACTCTAACACAGAAATGAACTGACTACTGAGAAGAAATTGCCTGAGACAGAGTGCGCGCTAAGCAGCTAAGCAGAGTGCGCGCTTGTTTGCACAGATTCAGATCAGCTTACTACACGTACTAGCTTCTTGTCGTCTAGCGCTGTGGCTGCTTCGTGTCAGCAAAGACTTTATAGATCTGAAGAACCCCGGCGAGTTGAAGCTGTGACTGTAAAGACCTTATTTAAACGAACAGTTCAGAAACCGGTTGGCATGGGGTAGTGAAACCCAGTGATCATGGAGAAACCACGCAACGATTGTAACGTCCTCATTGCTGAGGAAATGTGTTAGAACTCTCGGGAAATAATGACGTAACCTGAATCGTGAGTCTATTCTTCTGTGTGCATTGTACCTTACCGTTGTTTTTTGTTTGTTTGTTTGTTTTTTTATTTTAATGTGTTGTGAAAACGACGTTGAAAATGATCTGAAAACAAAGATACACGTTTGAAAAAGAGATATGAGAACTCAGATAACGGTCTTCAAGGAAGAATAAAAATGAGGAAGTGTTGCATTTGTCGGACAGGTCATAGTCTTTACACTGTGAATTTTTCCTCCCAAATCCATTGTCCTCTGCCACTAAACTTTTTTTATTTTGAAGGAAGAGAGAATGGGTGTGGGAGTGCTGAGAGGAGGGGGGTGGGTGGGCGAAGGAGAAATGGAGTGGTGTTGAAAAGCGTAACTGTCAAATGCAATTTTACGCACTTGAAACGAAAGTGTTGATTTTGTGCAGCACGTTCTGTTTGTGCTGAAGAATAATTTCAATATGAATTTGCGGTGCTTGTGCCGATCTAACCTGTGGTTGCAGTATTGTTTGGTTAACATTACCACTTCAATACCTAACGTTAAATCTTCGTAATCACCGTAAGGGCCGAATCACGAAGACAGTTTTAGACTTTTTTTTTCCTGTGCGTGTCTTCGATTCTAGCCAAATGACACTGAAGCAGACCCAGTGTTTGGGTCATCACTTTTGGTACGAAGTCCTGCCACTGATAAACAGTGCCATCCTTTTCAGATAATTTATAAGTGTTTATCACAGCTGTTTTCAACAGATGGCTTGGTGGCAATGTCAAACTGCACATGTCCGAATCATTAATATGTGGACAGTACCTTGTCCACGGCTGTTTTCAAAAGATGACTTGGTGGTATATGTCAAATTGTACATGTCTGAATCATTCATATTTGGACAGTATCTTGTCCACTCATTGGACGGATTTTTTTCCCTCACTGGATCATTGTTCATATTGATCTATTGCTTTTGAGATTTTTACCACAATTTCTGGGCGAAGTAACTGTGTGTTGTTGAAACATTGCATCGGTGGCCTAATCCCGATGATTGTTTCACGATTGTTCGTTGCATACAATGCGTGGAATTTTGGTTTTCTTTACTATTTCCTTTACAGTTTCTCGATATGTTCAGGCAAGGTCGATATAAAGACAGTCTTTAGGCCTTCTACTGCTTCAGACAGTGGAAACAAGCGATTGTGTCAGAAGTTTTGTTACTGTGCAGAAATGCAGCAAAATAAGTCGAGATATCGCGCTTGTTTGGGACAGCGCTGCACACACACACACACACACACACACACACACACACACACACACACACACACACACACACACACACACACACACACGGAAAGCCACTTTACCTCCAAGTAAAAGGAATGCTCCACAAGATGTATCGTGTTCGTCTCTATGTACTCTACTGACGTTGTTCTGAAGGACAAGAGAACTGATTACATACTGCTTAACTCAGTTCCTGCTAAGTATGTTTGGGGTTGTGCACCAGTGGCCTTAGGTATTGCTAACCCATGAGTGATCGAGGAAGTCACATCCTAGATTACAAGAGAGGGGCACCATCACTACAGTGGCCTCGGAAAAAAAAATCATAATTAATTTAATCTGCATGGTTTTAAATTTGACTTGGTGGAAATGTTGCACTTTGATTATAATCACGTTTGCTGCAACAAGAGCCGTCAGGAACCGTTGATCTGGCCTGATTTTCGCGTACAGGGACAAAACCGAAAAAACAGTCAAAAACGTGGGATACTCAAGCGCGGTACGAAGTGAGCTATGACACTATAATTACACTTCTTTTTTATGACACTACAATTATACTTCTCGCCATTCTTGAGATACTGAGATGAAAATACAATGTACCTATCGATTTACACCTTGATACCTTAGACAATGTCCTTCAATGTTCACGGTTTGAATATTTCCAGTGTTTTCAAATCTTCACGTTTTGTTTCCTCTCTACGGTTTATGATGAATATGATGTATGATTTGTGTATGAATTTCACTGTAATCTGTCTCTTGCACAAGGTGTATGTTGTATTCACGCATGGGAGACACTCGTAGTTGCCGCACAAGAACGTTTGTAGTCGCTTTCAAAACGACTGGTCAAGCAACATTTTCCGTTCCTGAATGTTGTGGCCAATAAAATGGTATATCATACTGACTATATGTTAAGCATATTGAGAGAGAGAGAGAGAGAGAGAGAGAGAGAGAGAGAGAGAGAGAGAGAGAGATTTTTTTCCCTAACATTCCTCCGGTTTTGTGTTCCTGGGGTATGGTGACATTAATATATACGGGGGTGGGTGAAAGCGGAGGGGGGGGGGGATTTTTATAGTTCACCCGTTTTTGTTTTTTTTTTTGTTTTTTTTTTTTTTTAAGGGGGGGGGGGGGGGGGTTGTTCTTGTTTGTATGTTTCGTTCTTTGGTTTGTTCTGAATTTTGGGCTTTTTTTTGGGGGGGGGGGGGAGGGGGGATTCGAAACATTTTAATCGATAATTTTGCTCTTTATCCCGACCTAAAGGAAGCAACACCAGACACAGGACCCTTGAATAATTTATTATGCCAGGTGTGTACACGTCATAAAGGGAACTTTCCCCTCTCCTTTATAACATAACAGATTTATTCTTGACGACGAACCGGAGGTTCAAAACACACTACACACACTGATATGGTTATATTCTCACTGTTACGTACTGAACTCAGACCACACTCCTGTCTATTCCATAATTATGATGATACTGTGCTTGTGAAATGATAGACTTCAGATATGTACGCCATGGGTTGTTGAATTTTTAATTATTATTATTTTGTTTTACCATTCCACATGTGGTTCCTGCGCGTTGATTTTTAATCAACCTGTAATTAGTACATTCCCATGCACGTCAGTGTTAATCATATTTCTATCATCATCTGTCTTTGATTGACATTCCTCTTGGTCTTACTTTTGTTAATTTATGCATTTTACACATTTTGCTGCTTTTTTTTTTGAGTCTTGTGAAAATAAATCACTGCCATAATTATTATTATGGTAGAACTGAACATGTATTTGACGCGCCTTTGTTTTAGTGTGTGTTTGTAAGAGATGTATTAAGGAAAGTTAATGTCTTTTTTTTTTCTTGTATGTTTTATTTTTGTCGATTTGCCCTTTGTCTCTCTCAATTTCTGTTTGTATATCTGTCTGTGTACGACACACACACACACACACAAACACACACACACACAAATGACACGTACACACACACACACACACACACACACACACACACACACACACACACACACACACACTGAGGCACGCAGGCAGGCAGGCACGCACAGACACGAACACACACATCAACAAACACACACACACACACACACACACACACACACACACACACACACACACACACACACACACACACACACATCACGACAAAATGGTTGTACATTTATGAGTTTAAAAACTGCCACCTATGCTCACACAGAACGCACTTATGTTTCTCCACAAAACCAGACACTACAATCGAGCAAGTATGTGCATTAAAAAAACAACCCACCTATAACGGCCATTAAAGTTTCTAGTCTGTATCAAATAAGCCTTGAAACTGTCTCGGCCATTACATGCACCCGTATTATTATACAGACGGGTGAACCGTCCTGGTACCTGGTCAAACGTTTAATGCCTTTATTCGCAATCTGTGTGAGCCATGCAATAGACAGATTCGTTGGGACTCCACGGGCCTGATGCATGAAACGAGAATAGAGTAGTCTGAGACTTCTGGTCTCGGACTTATTAAATAATAATGATGATGATGATGATGATAACAAGCGCATTAATATAGGCGGTTTATCCCAAATATTTGGCTCATAACACCGCGAGTTAAACCCAACACGCACGCTCACGTGAATCACACGCATTCTCTCACACACTGGACATGAACACACTACAGTCAGGTGGTGCGAAGGGCCAGCTCAGCAATTAGAATTTTAGAACTGCATTTTTTTAATATTGTGGGCTGAACGTTTCTAAAAGCAGGGGGGGGGGGGGGAGCCGGAGTACCCGGAGAGAACCCCCGGCGGTCGGCCCGAATGAACGGTGCCACCACATACGAAAATTGTTTGCCCCGAGTGGGACTCAAACCTGACCTCTCGCATTGGTGACTAGGTCTTAACCACTAGACCACCGACCGTTGTCGTTTTCGTTGTATCTGTCATCAAACCAGTTAGACATCTGGACAGTGGCAGCGTCTGTATTGCTGGCACGGAGCCAACAGAGTCGTACTCGGCAATCACACTGAGGCGAGCTCCAGTAGTGCCACCACAATCGTAGATTTTGAATGTTCGGCCGTATGCGCAAAGTGTAAACAGCCTTGTATCGCATTAAGAGCTGTACTTATCACCAAGATACAGTATTTCGAGTGTACAGACGCAACCAGTTCCCCAAATATGAACTAGTTGAGCAAAGACGGAATTAACCTGTTTAACGATCCCCGAATTATTCGCGGTCCCGCCTTAGTCTCCGTTTTATGCACATCGTACTTATTTTTCAATCTCCGCTTAGTCAAGCTAGTCTCGGCCTTACGTTTCAATCTATGTACATGCATCGGGCCCCAGAGGGTATTCCCTGGCCATTAACATTTCCTACCGTGCGGGTTGTAATCCGTGCTATAAAGGATCTCTTTACCCATGAACTGGGCACGTTGCTATTCAGAGACGCATAGCACAATGCTGGGATTACCGTGTGTTATGTCAACACTGCCATCAAACTGAAATATTCTGGAATTAGGATGATTGACGATCGAAAGCGATACAGTGGTCTTTTATTCTTGATCTGTGTTAGTGCTAGTGACGCGCGCACGCACGCACATTCACGCAGATACATACACGCACGCACGCACATACGCACGCGCACATACTCTTACTTTCTTGGTATCTTTAGACAGCTCAGCTTTGGAACTAAACCAAACAAGCGCGTGTTTTTTGTTTTTTTTTTTTCTGCACAGTACAGTGCGCAAGCCAGTCCGGGCTGAGGTTGAATTTCTCGGTTTAGTTCCTATACTACAGCTGTAAAGTTACAGAAGAGAGAGAGAGAGAGAGAGAGAGAACTGCTTGATTCAGTGGAGGCTCAAGGCCCATGACTGAAGGGGGGAACAGTGCATACACACCCAACCGCAATTCACATGTGAGGGTGGGGGTGGGTGTTTGGGAGTTTAACGTCCTTTTCCACCACGTAAGGGTGATGGGACAGCCAGAAAAGGGCCAGCACAGATATTTGGCCCCAGCAGGGACTCAAACTCACGACCCGAGCATTGAGAGTCCAACGCTCTTCCATTCGGCTATCCCGGCTCCCCGA
>JACVVK020000698.1:125000-202500 GCA_018292915.2 Batillaria attramentaria | reverse complement strand
ACTTTTTTTTTTTTTTTTTTGGTCGTTTGGATTTTTTTTAAAAGCAGTGTTTTAAAGAATGAGAAATGTACTGTACATTCAAATTCAAATTGAAAAATACGTTTTTGTCCGTTCTAAAAATACATTTTAAAACAGAAATTGTTCAGACACATGCATTCGCTCCGCTCCTTATACTGTGATCATAATACGCTGTATAAAATAAGTCACACACACACACACACACACACACACACACACACACACACACACACACACACACACACACACACACAAGGATATAATACAAAATAAAAGAGAGACTAAAAACGAGATAAATAAGTGAGATAAACTATCGGTTACATCACAGTTTTACACAGTATTACAATCAAATAAATCATGTGGTGTGAGTCACTGAATGATCGAAATCACGCTGAGAATACGGTATGCAGTTTCAAGTGATGTGTGTGTGTGTGTGTGTGTGTGTGTGTGTGTGTGTGTGTGTGTGTGTGTGTGTGTGTGTGTGTGTGTGTGTGTGTGTGTGTGTGTGTGTGTGTGTGTGTGTGTGTGTGTGTGTGTGTGTGTGTGTGTGTGTGTGTGTGTGTGTGTGTGTGTGTGTGTGTGTGTGTGTGTGTGCGTGCGTGCGTGCGTGTGTGTCTGTTGGCGCGTGTACCAACCCAACGCAATGACAACAATACCGTCTCTGATGCGAGCAGATAAGAAAGGTCGTTTTCATTATTTCTATTACTACTGTCATACGGACTGTGACTTCTAAGGTTATGAACGATAAAACATGAATCACCAATGACAACGGCTAATGTTAAAAAAAAAAATCTGGAGCCGGGGAGATGGTTTTTGCCAGCACTGTTTAGAAGCCTTGTCGAGTTCCAATCTGCTCAGGAATGGATCGTAGGCTCAAAGAAAGTTGTAGTTCTCTACTAATTACTTACTTAGGCCCTTGGCTCCACGTGGAGCATAGGCCATCGACAACCCTTCGCCATCGCACTCTGTTCTGGGCTATTCTTGCCACTCCAGTCCAGTTGGTCCCCTGCTTGTATAACTCTGCCTCAGTGTCCCGCCTCCAGCTGTTGCGAGGCCGGCCTCTCTTCCTTTTCTCCTGTGGGTTCCATGTCAGGGCTTGTCGTGTGGTGCTGGATGTTGGCTTCCTGAGGGTGTGTCCAATCCAGCCCCGCTTCCTCCGCAGGATCTGCTTGGCCGCTGGTTCCTGCCCTGCTCGCTCCCACAGCTCTTCGTTCCGGATCTTCTCTGGCCATCGGATGTTGAAGATGCGCCTCAGACAGGTGTTGTCTCTACTAATAGAAGCCACAAAATAACAAAAACGGTCGCAATAAGCTAAGATAAGATAGATTTATTGCTTCTTAGTTACAATTAAGAAGAATTTGCTTTGCTCCTCTTGATAAAAAACACAATTGATATACACAAGCATACCATAGAAATACATATACACATTCACACACTCACTCATTGGCTAAAACACAATTTAAGAGAATAGGCATTGGCATTGCGTCACATTAAACTATGTTAAACAAGCACTAAGCACTAACCACTCTTCTTCAACATTCTATCCGGCAACCAGCCTTTCCGCTTCGAAAGCCGCAGTTTTCCATCTCAGCGGCCTTACAGACATAGCGGCTTTAAAAACTTTTGGAATATGAGTGATTAAGCAAGTGTTATCAGATCGGTCAACACCACAAGTTAGCCTTTAAACGGGGTCTCGATCCAATTTACGGTTCACAAACGGGCCGATCGGCAACATACGATCAGGTGCGGTCACTCCGTGCTATTCTTCCCGGTGTTGATAGAGTGGTCTGCCCCTACCGACAGCTGCGTTTGCCCGGGCGGACGGTCAAGCCGCGTCTCTGGCTCAAAGTCAGGCCTCAGTCATTGTTCCAGAAAGTCAGGGAGACGGTCTCAGTTGCAGGCGCTGTCCGAGATGTCCTGTGCGTGGCCGGACCTTAGTGGACACATTAGTTAATGAGCAAACACCGCAGACACTGAGAGAGGGTGAGAGACGGCAGCGGCTAAAAGGGGGTGTCGGTGGCTGGGTGGGAATCTAGTGGGGGAGGGGTGGGGGTAATGGGGAGAGGGATGGTGGTGGCGGTGTGTGTGTGTGGGAGAAGGGGGGGCTGGGTTAAGCCTTAACTTAAGGGGATGTGAATTGTTTAACGTCTATGTCGATGTAGCTGGAGGAAACAAGGCAGCAGTTGATACAAAGAAGTAATTAAGGTGATCATGACAAATTCTTGATTCTTATTTTTGAACTGGTGCTCGTGTTTTACCAGTCGAGACTGTAAATTGATTGACGGTTGTTTCGAGGTTTAACGCTTTCAACACGACGTACTGACGTACTGGGGACACCACAGACCAAAAGTTACAGCCCTCCCCCCTCCATCACCCCCCCCCCCAACCCACCCAGCCGCCCCCATATCACTACCACCACCCCCCCCCTCTCTCTCTCTCTCTCTCTCCTATGCTTTCTTTGCCCTGTCAGGTAGTTTGCATGAACAACCGGGTCACCGTTTTAATCAGAAGGTCATTGACCAAGAACCAGATGAACGCAAAACTCTGATCCTATAATATCTGGAGCAGCAGAGTAGACCAGGCCCTTGCAATCCGCTTCAAATGCATTCCCGAGGAATCTGATTACAAGTGCACATGACAAACCAGAGCGCAGTCAAGAAAACAGAAAATTTGGAGGGTGGGGTGGGTGAGTGTTTGAGGGTTTAACGTCCTTTTCCACCACAAATGGGTGATACCGAAGACTAAGGGGGCAACGAGAGAAGACCAGCACAAATATTTGGTTCCAGCCGGGATTCGAAAGCTCGACCCAGGCATTAAAAGTCCAACGCCCAGGCTGCCCCCAGAATATTTGGAAGTGTACTGAGCTGACTAATGTGTGAAGAAGAAAATATATCACGTAAACACTCACTGACTCCTGAAATGTAACGCCAAGATTATCTAGGCTGTAAGAAGTGGGGGGGGGGGGGGGGAGGGGGTTATAAAAATAAATAACATATTATGACGCTTAACTGTCTGATTTAAATGGATAACGTTTCATTGCGTTTCTAAAACCTCGAAGGTTGAGAGAGAGGGTCCCGGGTAACAGGGCGCATGGAAGAGATATTTTACATCGATTTTAAGAGGCAACCCCTCACCCTCACCCCAACCCCAAACCACCCGCCCCACCACTACCACCATCCCACCCGGAGTAACATTGGGTTCCTAGTCCGAGTCAAGTGGTCAAACATACACTGGCGCCGTCTTCCCTCAGACTTCGAGCCGCAGTGCTGTCCCCTTTATCCCGCATGTCACTTTGTCCAAACAGGAGCAAATAACTCTTTTGCTACGGTTATGTGCCCTGGGGGTTGACTTACTCCCGGTATCATGTAGCCAGATACTCTTGTGGCCGTTCCATTAATATGTGTACACTGTCTTTTTGCATGTACCCCTCTCAGTCCGGAACGTGCTCTATCTTTCTGCACTCGGGGTCTTCCGTTAGTTTGTCGAGACATCACAGAAAGCGCGACATCGAATCCTATTGGGCCGCCAAGCCTTATATACCACCGAGTAGGGGTATGATATAAGTTATATCTTAACCTCAGCTTGGGTCGGGGGCCTTTTTTTTTTTTTACATTTTGTGAAGCACGAGACCCACTGGTGACAAAATATTTTTGCGGCATCAGAGAAATCCGAAGCTTATTCTTCACTTCACTCTGATTGAAGTGCTTACCTGAACAAGCGTAGGCGTGGTAGATTGAACCTTTTGATAATCTCAGAGGGCAAAGTTTATCAAGTGTAGCACTCATCCACAACAGGGCATTACCTACCTGGAGGGCGGGCGGGAGTGGAATAAAATAAAGACATACAGAATGTCCCCCTTTTGGTAAACTACTTGTGTGTGTGTACGCGAATAGGGGAATCGACATGTCAAAAGGAACACTTTGTCATATTCAAGTGTTTATGCCGTAGCCAGTAATATAGGTTATTCTGGGAAAGTCCCATGCAGACGATGGGAAATAAAATTAAATGCAAGAGACGCCTGGTTTTGTTTGCGTGTCTTTGTTTAACATTTTTATCGAATTGTCTGAAGTATCGTGATTTGTAGAATTAATAATCTTGATAAAATGACTTATGACTTGAAAATAATGAGGAAATATTTCGTTTTACAAAAAAGAAGAAGTCTGCTTTCGTTGTGTTTGAAAATCCTGAGACCAAACTTTTATATAAATTTACCAAATTGTCATAATGCAATTTTGCACACACACACACACACACACACACACACACACACACACACACACACACACACACACACACACACACACACACAGGGCAACACTTGACCACACATTCAGACAGACATTGAAATTCACCATTATTCATGGCGTCTCCGTTACCCAGGTAACGCCCGACATCCGAGCCCACATCAACCCCTCGACGCTTAAGAGGCAACATCCTTACCCACTAAGCTCCCTACTGCCCTGTCCACCCGCACACCACCCCCTCCCCCTCCCCCCCCCCCAACATTAACAGACACCGTCTGACGTCCACTCCAAATGAGCTTGGTTAGCGTTAAACCCAACCCGTCTGTTTCATGGACACACGGAATCCGAGGTTTTCATCTCCCTGTTAGCATAGGTGTAGTGTTGCGCCAGCGTGGGCCCCCAGTGCGACAGTGTCGGCTTGACGTGATCGTTGATCACCCTCTCTCTCTCTCGCTCTCACTCTCTCCCTCTAGCCACCCGGGGTAGCATAATATACACGGATGACAATGTCTTGTGTATATCCACCCCAGGCACACTGGCTTCGTGTCGCGAGGTTGTTGGTAGCGCTGTGAGACTTTCCCACCCGTAGAGAGATGATTTATAAGCACCACACACGGCCGCAGTTCAAGTTCCGAGAGCTGAATAATTATCAATATTACATTTGTAATCTGATTTCCCTCCTGGTAGAAGGGAGTTAATGCCATCATCGCCTACGCCAGATGGTTTAGATTTGAGTTAAAGCCTCTATGGATCTGACTTAACTGTCGCAACCAAGCCACTAAGAAACAATCCATCACTAAGTATTTAAACATGCCTTAAAATTAGTATTCCGTAGCAGACATGTCATTGTACACACTGTTGAAATAAACCTAAATAAAACAACAACAACAACAAAACGAAACGGCAGTTACCACTGCCCAAAAAAGAATATGTTTAAAAAGTTCCTTTTAATAGCTCGAATTTTCTGATGCACAAGAACAAATACCCCCCCCCCCCCCCAAAAAAAAAAAAAAAAAAAAAACAAACTCCAACAAGAACAACAACAACACCGACAACAAAAACAAAAACCAAAAATCGAATAGCGTGCTACGCGAAGTATCCTGTGAAGCATAGAGTCGGTATCAGCCGATTCGTCGCAACGGCAGGTTTACTAATTATATGAAGACCGAGAAGAGGAAAGGGCTATTTCAGTTATATACAGGATCTGTCCTGTTCACTTTTTACCATTCGTTTTTTCAAACTGAATCCATCTCGTGAAATTCAGGGGATGTTCAGTTAAAAACAACAAAAATGACAATAACAATAATAACAACAATAAGGAGAACAACAACAACAACAAAACAACAACAATCATCATCATCATCATCATCATCATGATAATAATGATTTGTCTATCTCCTCCTGCTGGAGCTTTTAGTGGTTTACAATAGCAAAATCGTTACATACACGCAGTCATACAACAACAACAACAATAATAATAATAATAATAACGAGTATCATTTTGCCCAATGGCTGGTGTCGTTTTCGTCGTCCTTGCACGTGGCCAGTATGAGCCAGTGTCCCCGATGTCCTTGGTAGAGAACATTAATGTGCTAATGACTAATATTCAACCCATGGAGGAGGAAAAAGACCATAATTAAATGATGTTGTTTCCATTACTATGGAAGACCCTACAGAAGGCAACTTGAAAAGAAAAAAAAAGCAGCCTTCAAATATACGTAATATGAGAGTTAATAGTGGCCCGGATATGGAATGATTGGATGTGTTAATGATTAATATTCCACCCATGGATGAAGGAGACAGAGACAATAATAGAATTTTTTTTTAAACTCCCCAGAACGTAAGCTGATCAGATTAGCTCCTCAAACCCCAGCGGCCAAAGAAGGAAGGCAACCTTCAGTCACAATGCAATTTGAAAAGGAAAGCCTCGCTTCTCGGGTGCCCGTAACCGTGACTTCACGGCCCTGCGTTTCAATGATGAGCCACCAGCAAATTAGGGGAGCCCTCCCCCCGGCTCCCTTTAAAGGTCTGAAGTCTCAACAAAAAGCCACTGCAATCTCAAGGAAAGGCCACAAACAGTAAAGGTGGGTGTTTTGGGAGTTTAACGTCCTTTTCCATCACGTGTTGGTGATATCAAAGACGGGGCAACGAGAAAAAAAAGCCCGTACAAATATTTGGCCCCGGCCGGGATTCGAACTCACGACCCGAGCATTGAAACACCAACGCTTTACCACTCAGCTATCCCGGCTCCCCGTCACAAACAGTGAAAAGAAGAAAATCCACTGTCAACTTTGTCATAGTTACAGAGTTTTCAGCGTCCCTGAAACCTCTATATAAGCCAAGGGCAGCCTGATTTCACAGCTCAGTTTGAATTTCGTCACTGAGCGAGAAAGATCGCAGCGGCTAGTCTTTTCGGGCAGCACACAACACCCGCTAGACACTGTACGATGTGTCTCGCTAACCGACCAAAAGCACAATGAAGTCACTGCAAACTCACACTCTGGTTTTATAAAGGTCTCAGAAGCGATGAAAATTCTGCAACTATGACAGAGTTGTCTGCATTATACACAGTCGCAGGAGTCGCAGTTACTCCCCCTCCCCCCCCCCCCCAAAAAAAAAACACAAAAAAAACAAACAAACCAACCCCCCAAAAAACCCCAAAACAAAACAAAAAACAAAACAAAACAAAAAAACAAAGAACCCACAAACAAACAAACAAACAAACAAACAAAAAACCACAAAACAAAAAACAAAACAACAAACAACACCCCCCAAGACAAACAAACAAACAAACAAAAACCCAACAACAACAAACAAACAAACAAAAATATAAAAAAAACAACAACAAAACAACAACAGCCACAAACAAACAAAACACACACACACACACACACACACACACACACACACACACACACACACACACAATGTTTGCGGCCTTTTTTGTTGAGATCGCAGACCTTTAACGAGGCCAACAACAGGCGCGGTGCATTACCAGCTCGAGATTCCGTGCACGGCGCTCGAGATAGCGTTTCTCCATTCTGTGGCGTTGGCGCCTCGGCTAGACGCCCGTCGCCCGTTGCCTGGTGGTTGCTTGTGCAGCGCGACGGCTTCGGGGCTTCTGGACAAAAGCAGCCAAAGACCAGGGAGGGGCAGGCGTGCGTCTGAACGCGTTCCTTATTAGTGTGGCGTGGAGTGGCTTGGGGTTATGGTCAGCCGCGGTAGCCCAAGTGGTTGGATGGGGGTATATCTTGTATAGACGCTTGTACAAGGGTTAGAGTTAGGGTTAACCCAGTTCACAAATTTCAAGTGTGAACGCTGAAAATACCGCGTCCATCTTTCGGAAAAGAATAAGGCTGTGGTGGTCAGTGGCGTGGAAAACAGAAAATAAGCACGCGCACCACAGTGAAAAGCAGGGTGGGGGTTTTGCACATAATATAACGGAAAGCTTAGCATCTTCAGGCTTTCACTGCTTCGTCCTCTAACACCTTGAGCGCCTCAGAAGAGACGGATATAATTATCACTGAGCGCCGAGGAATAGCCAAATAAACTATTGGTTGAGGTTGGAATGACGACCGTCTTGGGGGAGGTTACCGGCCGTCAAGAAAACAGTATAAGCACGCATCTTCTTGATCTGCAGTTCTGGCAAAATAAAAGTATCTTTACCATTATCTGGAAAACGACCTAAACGCCTATCAAGTCCCTGGTGCTTAGGACATTTTTCTAAATGACGGTAGATCTACAACAAAGACAAACTTTTACTGGCTTTGTATGAGCTCCAGGCAATGTTCCTAAAATCTAGACATGAACAGAAAAGGGATGGGCCAACATGTGTGTTTGGGGTTGACTTTCATCAAGTCAGTTCTGTTCTCGACTTTTTTTTTAAAATCCCTTCAGAAATATTGGCGCTGTGAAGATTCAAACCCAAGACTTTCAAATTACTCCCGATCTCGAGTCTGACGGCCGCCAGCCAACTCCCCCTGTGTCTGGATGAAGATAACCTTCACTGTGACAGGATTCGAACCCACGACCCTTCAAATTACTTCCGATTTCGGGTCCTACGGTCAGTCGACCCCCCCCCCCCCACACACACACACACACTCTTTGTGAAGATAACCTCCACACGTAAGCTATCGTGGAACGTCCATCTGTCCCCATTCTCTGGACACTAGTGAGAGACCCCGGTGTTTGGGTAAAGCAAAGCTTACACGGTAGCGGAGTGTGTGCGGAAAGGCTGAGGTGGGGCTGATATTACCTGGGGTGTCTGCTCGTTCAACGATTACATTGTTGCCAGTAATGCGTGGCCGTCGGCGGCAGGAGAAAAGCAAGCGAAAGTTGAGCCTCAGCCCTGGACCAGGGGCGGGAAGGAGGGGGGGGGGGGGGGCTTGTTAAGGATTTGAAAGGTTACAGGAAACTGTCCGAGGTGACTGTAGTTCCGACTGGCGCCGGATTGAGGAAGTTTCTGTGACGTCTGTCTGGGTAGTTTAAGTACATAAGCCTTATGTATGCAACGACCTACACAAATTGATGGTGAACCTGGACCTTAGTTTCTCTAGGACATTGGGAAGGTTACCGCAAACTGTCCTAGGTGACTGCAGTTCTGCCAGACGGCAGGGGAGGCCCGGGGGATAGGGGAGGTGGAGTGGGGTTGGGGCTTGAGAAACTGAGTTTTTGTGACCTCTGTTTGATGGTTTTGACTGAGTACATAAGCCTATGTGCGCAATGACCCACAAACATTTATGCGAAACTATCGCTGTACTTGGTCCATTGGGACTTGTTAGGAATTTGTAGAAACTGTCTGAGATGACTGCAGTTCCGATCGAGCGACTGAGAAAGTGTTTGTGACGTCTGTCTGGTAGTTTAGGTACATAGGCCTACGTGTAGAACGACCCACAGAAACTTATGCGAAACTACCGCTGTACCGTTTCGGTGTGACTCTGCACCTTTCTTTATCTTGTATCTCTCTTTTGAAAATTTGCTGTTTGGTGTCTTTACCGCAATTAGTTTGTTTGGCCTCCAGGGACTAATTTTCTGGAAACAATGAAGTCTGTCTTATATGATCTTATCACATCATTTCGGTTGATATTACTTTGTGTTTGTGTTGTTTGAGCTTTAGGCTTGAGATCGAAAGGTCAGTTTTGGGTTCGTGTCTCACGACGGAATCACCAATAATTATGACCACACGCATGTTATTTCAGTTCCAGAGCCTGAGAGAGACGGTGTGAGCCTGAAAGACTGTATCATAGTAATGTGCAACTCATATTTTTTTCTTTTTTCCTGTGCACATGTGTGATGATTTTGGGGCGGTCGGTGGTCTAGTGGTTAAGAGACTTGTCACCAATGCGAGAGGTCAGGGGTTCGAGTCCCACTCGGGGCAAAGATTTTTTTTTCCCTCTCGTATGTGGCACCGTTCATTCGGGCAGATCGTCGGGGGTTCTCTCTGCTTACTCCGGCTTCCTCCCCCTCTGCTTTGGTAATGTTCAGCCCACCAAATTTGAAAAATAAATGCAATTCTGAATTCCCAAATTTAAATAGCTGAGGTGACCCTTCGCACCTTCGTGATTGTAATGTTTATGTCCAGTGTGTGAGAAAATGCGTGTGATTCACGTGAGCGTGCGTGTTGGGTTCACGCACTTTGTTCGCGGTGCTTTGAGCCGATTCATGAAATTGGGTAAAGCGCCTATACAATACTCATTATCATTGTTATTATCATTGTCCAGTCGGCGGTCCCGTATTGAATGGGATCTGATCTGTAACGTGCAAACTTTATAATGTGCGTGCGTGTGTACACGAAGGCAAGACAGGCACCGTTAACGAGTCTGCACTTGAATCTGACTCGATCTGGCGAGGAAAACTCCCATCAAACTCCTGCCCGCCAAGGATTCGAACATGCGCCGTAGGATCCAATGCGGATGCCTTCATTAAACAACAAAACAACAACAACACCGAAAGAAAAAGAAACGAAAAAGTCCGGTTGTTCATGCTCCTCTGTGCGTCTCTTGTCTTCCTTCTGCAATTGAGTATTTATTGCAACTATTTCCCCATCCACTCGGGGAGCCGAATGGCAGAGCGTTGGACTTTCGATGCCCGGGTCGTGAGTTCGAATCCCGGTTGGGGCCAAATATTTGTGCTGGCCCTTTTCTCGTTGCCCCGGCTTCGTTATCACCCGTACCTGGTGGAAAAGGGCGATAAACTCCCAAACACCCACCCGGCACCCCCACTCCCCATCCACTCCAAATTCTTTCACTACCGCCACACCTTATTCACCTCGTTCAGTTCCACCACCTACACATGGCATAAGGTCATTAAAATCTGCGCACGTCTCATGCATCATCCAAGATCTTCTTTTTATCACAGATGAAAATAAAATCCTGTTACGTCTCCCAACACACCTGGAAATATGAAACCACATCCGATATATCGTTGTGTGTCTGTTTGTTATCCCTGCCTCGCTGAATCCTGTGTCGTAATAATCTGCCTGGTCGTTCTTCCCACGCTGGTTAACCTGAAAAAGGAAAAAGAAGAACGTGTCTATCGAGATTAAAGACCAAATGGTAAGAGTAGATGGGCGGGGTATGAAAAGTGAGAACCGACAATACATATAGGAGCCATGACAAGCAGACTTTCCGCGTCTTGTCTTCAATCGCTTTGTACTTTTTAACACCACCTACACGTCTGACTCCCTCCCCCCCCCCCCCCGCCCCTTACCCCCACACTCTCACCTCACCCGCCTCTTCTAACCACGTCCTAACTTCGCTGCACCTTTAACTTCACCCACCCCCCTCCTCCACCCACCACCATCCATCAACGCGGCACACGCGAACACCGGTCCTTCGACTTTCAACCCGAGTCAGAAATCGCTTGTCGTCTTCATGTTGACCGGAAACTGAAAAGTAGGTAATATTACTATTGTTATGATCACAGACCGTTCTGAGCTGTTTTCATCGTATCTATTATCACCCCCACTTTGACACGTGACAGTGACAGCGTCTGTAGTGGAGGAGCCGGGGTGGTCGAATGGTAGAGCGTTGGACTTCTAATGCTCGGGTCGTGAGTTCGTATTCCGGCTGGGGCCAAATATTTGTACTGGCTTTTTCATCGTTGCCCCGTCTTTGATATCACCCGTATGTGGTGGAAAAGGACGTTAAACACCTACCCCACCCACTCCATCCGCGTCTGTAGTGCTGGCACCGAGCCAACAGAAGTGTACTTGATGACGCGGCGATCACACTGCGTGCCCGAGAGGTGTAACAACAGTCGTAGAATCTGAATGATCGACCGCTCGCTCAAACAACATTGTATAATAATAATAATAAATGGTATTTGTAGGGCGCATTTTTTAAAATAAAACTCAATGCGCCTATCATTCACTCACACTCACGCACATTACACAACGATGAACAGACGTACACTGGTGAAACTGACTAGTTAAAATGACTGGTGTTAGTAGTTAGTGGCCTCACGCCGCTCGAGCAACAAGGACCAGCACGCGGCTGAGGAAATTACTGATGGGCTTTGCGGAAGAGGAACGTTTTCAGACTGCTCTTGAAAACAGACAGCGTGGGCGCATTTCTCAGATCTGCAGGCAGAGAGTTCAAACGGCGGGAGCGGCAAAACTGAAAGAGCTCTCGCCGAAAGATTTCAGGTTGCGCTTGGGGATTTTGAGAAGCCTCTCGGACGACGACCGGAGGGTTCGCGACGGTGTATAGGTAACAAGTGAAGCTGAGAGGTAAGGTGGGAGAGTGCCATCAAAGTGACGAAATGCCAGAACAGATATTTTGTATTGAAGGCAGAAATGAACTGGTAGCCAATGGAGCTCTCTTAGAAGTGGTGTTACGTGCTCTCTCTTCCGTTTGCCCAGCACTAATTGTATCCAATTAAGAGCTGTATTAACCTTCGGACGACGTCGTGGGTAAAACGTTGCACACACATTGCTTTAGATGAACGTATCTCGGTCAATATTTATGTCACACCTTTGAAATTCCATGACTTTGTCAATAAATGGTTTGACTATCTTCATGCCAAACATTGTGTTGTTTAACTTGTAATTAGCAAAGTAATTAAACAATAAATAAGAATAAGTTGTGAATTGCCTATATAAAAACCATGGGTAATTTGTTTCCCACGATGTAGGACTAGGAATAAGTTGAAATTTAACTTTCTAAAAACCATGGGTAATTTGTTTCCCACGATGTAGGACTAGGAATAAGTTGAAATTTAACTTTCTAAAAACCATGGGTAATTTGTTTCCCACGATGTAGGACTAGGAATAAGCTGCAATCTGCCTATATAAAAAACCATTGGTAATTTGTTTCCCACGACGTAGGACTAGGAATAAGTCGAAAATTGCCTATTTAAAAACCATGGGTAAGTTGTTTCACACGATGTAGGACTAAGAAGTTTTTTTAGCGACGTAGCCGTAAGGTTAATCATCAAGATAGAGTATTTCGAGCGTACAGGCGCACTCACGAGCGAAACTGTTCCAAAACATAAGCTGGCTCAGCAAAGATGGACTAAGCCCATTTAACGTTTTAGGTGTCATACGTGGACACTATAAATGTTTCATGGTATTCAGTGTTAAAAGGCGAGAAGATACGTGAACAAAAGGAGGAGCGGTTTGGAGTTGGGAGAAGACCATGCACGCTGCATGCTTTGTTGATTGTTTCACTTTTCAAAAGAGAGATAGACCGACAGACAGAAAAAAACTGAGAAAGGTCATTCCAGTTCCCACGGTTACCGGGCCCGGCCTTTGGCAACGAAAACGGATATGATGAATGAACGAAACAACACGCCTACATCACAGAAAGAAAACTACAGAAGTAGACCGTATACACTGGCTTGAAAACAATAGTCTTCAGATAAAATCATTTCGTACGCACGCAACTACAGTCGACGTAGTCCTAAAACAAACTACATACACCATTCACACGCAAAGGAGAGGAGGGGGGGGGGGGAGAGAAAAAGTAAAATACAGCGAACGCTGGTGCGAGACACCAGATCCCCCTCCCACCGTTGTATCCCCTTACGCAGTACAAGAGGACTATAATCCCCTCTTGTAAGATTAGTTCACTGGCGGGGACGGAGACAGTTTTTAGGTCGAATATCCAACACCTGTGTGCTTGTCAGCACTAGTCTCGACCAGGCTTTCCTTTTATTTTTTAATTTATTTCTTAATTTATTTTTTGAAAGCCAAACGGCGCGTACAGATGAAGATCGAGAGTCCTGTTTCAAAGACTCTCTCTCTCTCTCTCTCTCTCTCTCTCTCTCTCTCTCTCTCTCTCTCTCTCAGACTTTAAACAAGTCTGATCACGATTTGAATGGGCGGTCGGTGGTCTAATGGTTAAGACCTCGTCACCAATGCGAGAGGTCAGATTCGAGTCCCACTCGGGGCAAACAATTTTCCTTCTCGTGACACCGTTCATTCGGGCTGTTCGTCGGGGGATTCACTCCGGGTACTCCGGCTCACCCCCCCCCCCTGCTTTCCAGTTTCAGCCCACAAAGTTTGTAAATAAAAATGCAATTCTAAATTCCGAAACTTAAATAGCTGAGCTGACCCTCCGCACCACGTGCAGTACCACACTCGACCTTGTAGCTGAGTTTTCCTCGTTTGCACGGCCATCAAACGTCAGTGTGTTGCATTCGGAGCTTTACTGGGCCCGCATGTAAAAGTCAGGGTTAGGGAGTTTAGCCCCGGGCTAGAGTCTAACCTCGAACGAAACTAGCTCTAGGGTTAAATTTTCTGCTGTGTTTTGTTTTAAATCAGGAAGCGGGTCCATTCCACCATGGTAGCTAAGCCGTTACAAGAGGATTTTTGTCTTTCTTTCTTCGCGTCCTTTTTTTTTTAATTTTGTTTGGGGGCTTTTTTTGTCCTAGTCTGGATTAGGCCCGTAGCCGTGGGTTAAACTTAACCTCGAGCTCTACATACGGGCCCTGATCACTAAGACTTTTTCGAGCCCACAGGCGCAGTCACAAGCCCAACTGTTCCAAAACAGAATTCTCTTGAAATAAATAAAGCCTAGTGGTAGTATTGGTAGCAATAGCCTCAATCGTATGACAGGCATACAACATCGTGTGGCAAACTGTTCCTCGAATGCGCTGAATCTGTGCATCAAAGTCAGCCACTGGGGTCACGGGTGGGGTGGGTGGGTGTTTGGGGATTTAACGTCGTTTTCCACCACATAGGGTGATATCAAAGACGGGGCAACGATGACGAAGCCAGCACAAATAATTATTTGGCTCCAGCCGGGATCGAACTCACGACCCGAGCATTAGAAGTCCAACGCTCTACCATTCGGCCACCCCGGCTCTCCCCACTGGGGTCACAATAATATAGTATCTGAGACCATTTAGGTGACTCTTGCCGGCGTATAAGTTGTTCTAGAAGTGTACGCGGTACTGAGCAGACGACGTGGTTTGGTTGCGGACTGAGGATCAGCTAGACGGCGCTGATTGCTATTTTTACCAGCTTTTATCGAGTCCCAGTATGTTCAAACATGGACCGTAGGCTCAAAGAAAGTCGTATTTTTCTAATATTAGAAACCACAGTCACGAACACGGTCGCAATGGCCAAATGAAACATTCTTCTACATGGCAAACAGCGTTACAGCTTGGACAGCGGCGTTACGAACATAGAGGTTTTAACAGCTCTATGTCCGCAAAATTGTACATCACTTTTAGATAATAAAAATTCCGCTCTAGTCTAGGACACAAAGACTGTGCATGCACCCCTTCCCCCCGATACCCCCTCCCCACCCCCCCCCCCTCCCCTCCTCCTCCTTCCACCGCTTATAAATAAATCAAAGGAGAGTCTTTCTCAATCTCTGTGAGAAGCAATGTACTAGACCCTGGCTGTTAAAGCTTTCATCGTGTTAATTGAAAGATCTGTCAGTGAAGCTTGCACGCAAACAATTGTGCGTTACGATCTCTGAAAGATGTCCCCCAGCGTGAGTCCGGTAATTTAAGTAGCCGCGAACACAGATCTTCCCGATGAGATTCGGTGGCGACCAGGGGTGATCCAGCCGATAGAGAACCATACAGCTCTCTTCGCAACTGCAAAAACTTGGGCTCTGGGCTCAAAAATCCTAGCGGGTAAAACGGTTATATTCTGAGCCATTGAGAGCGCGTGTGACACAAGTGACTGATGTCAGATGACTAGGGAGGGGAGTGACATAATCGCAGTAATCGCACCAACGTGGAACATCAGATACAAGACGCAAGCCGCCTGAGGGTATGATTTTCCAAGACAAAAACCCAACGCCCCCTCGCTGTACCGTGAATCTTCTGACGTTCATACGAACATATCGTATTGCGGCAAGGACGTCAGAGGTTGCGTGGACGGTATGCAAAATATGAAGAGTCAAAGAGAGAGAGAGAGAGAGAGAGAGCGGGGGGGGGATGGTGTTGCTGCTGCTGGTGCTGCTCTTAATAAAGCTTAATTTCAGGATGGAGTTGTTGGGCACTGGACGGCATCTCTTGCACGTTGTTTTGAGAGAGAGAGAGAGAGAGAGAGATGGTGGGGTGGGTGGGTGCCGTGTTATGCTGATGATTTTGATAAAACCTTTTTTTCAGGATAGAGTTGTTAGGCATTTCTTGCCTCTGCACTTTGTCCTGGCCGGAGAAAGAGAGAGAGAGAGAGAGAGAGAGAGAGAGAGAGAGAGAGAGAGAGAGAGAGAGATTATTTTCATTGGGGTATAAACTTAGTCGCATAATTCCTGTCCTGTGAACTCAAGAGTTGTTGCTGATGTAGTTACGAGGCCATGACGTGTGTGTGTGTGTGTGTGTGTGTGTGTGTGTGTGTGTGTGTGTGTGTGTGTGTGTGTGTGTGTGTGTGTTAGAGAGAAATTGTCAACCCGCCCAAACTTAAATGAGAACAAAAAAAGAGTGTCAGTGAACTCCACGAAAACTGCTCCTTTCGCACAAGGACTTTTTTTGGTAGGCTTCATCCCAGCCAGAATCAACACAAAGGTGACATATCTCTCAATTATTTTTCTCTTTAAATCGTCATTCAGCTAAGTATTCCCCTTGTCTGATAAGCATCTTCTCTCACAGAGACATTCCTTATATTAGCCACTTGTCGTCCTCATAAAATATCCAGCAATATTTCTACCTTCAAAACGGTTAATTCTAAGTTAAGCAACAGTTTAGAAGTTAAAGTCTTCTCAATCACAAGTGAATCTTCGCAGTCTACTGGAGATTTTCCCAGCCATAAAGGATACACAAATGGCCACTGTTAAGCCATCGAAATCACTAGAGGAAAATTCATGTGTATACGCATATTTTTTTCCTCGAAAATAAAAACGATTAATCTTGTCATAAAATGGTAATTCAGTCCATTTTCCCGTTTCTGAAGGGCAAGCACTCTGTCACAGTTACCTTCCCCTGTGTTATATTCCACAATATCCCACCCTGAAAAGAAGATAATCCTAACCAGAATTAGAAGTACATTTTCGCCGATGTAGAGAAATTTTACAATCGGGGCAAAAGTTCGTCTGCATTGTGCATCCAGACAGGCGTTTTTCCCGCGCTAAAAGGAGCATTAGCTTCGCTAGATTTGAGACGCCTGCAACATCCATGGGAGTGATTTAGACTTCACCGACAAAGAGTCATCAGTACCGAACGATAATTTGTTACGAAGATCAAGGGGAGCTTATCGATGACAGCCTACGCGGTACAGGCCGGCACAGCGCAGCACGACAGACGCTTGCACGCACAGGGTGAGTTCGTTAAACAACTCCCCAACACCCACCCACCCACAGGGTAAGTTCTGATCACACATAGCTGTTCAGCTCTCTCTCTCTCTCTCTCACACACACACACACACACACACACACACACACACACACACACACACACACACACACACACACACACACACACACAAGCACGCACGCACGCACGCACTCGCACGCACGAGCGCCACAGCGTGCACATGGCTGTTCAGCTCTCTCTCTCTCTCTCTCACACACACACCACACACACACACACACGCACGCACGCACGCACGCACGCACACGAGCGCCACAGCGTGCACATGGCTGTTCATCTCTCTCTCTCTCTCACACACACACACACTCACACACACACACACACACACACACACACACACACACACACACACACCACACACACACACACACACACAAGCGCCACAGCGTGCACATGGCTGTTCATCTCTCTCTCTCTCTCTCTCTCTCACACACACACACACACACACACACACACACACACACACACACACACACACACACACACACACACACACACCGACACACACACACACACACCGACACACGCACGCACGCACACACGAGCGCCACAGCGTGCAATATTGTGTCTGTGTGGCCGCCGGCGTGACGAACTGGGGTATCAGACTTGCCCAAAAGCTATACGGGCAACGCTCTAAGACATCTGTGGCCAGCTCAGTTAAACTTTTGTGTCAGGCTAGTTTACACCTCACTAGCCCAAGACACAATACCATTTTGATTAAACGCACTCCAGCCCAGCTCGGAAACTTTCCTGTCCCTCTCCTGTGCGCATGATTTCTATTTCCGCTTGACTTCTGCCTTTGGGCACATCAAGACACAACTTTACCATTTGGATTTAATATACCCTAGCCAAACTCGAATCTTTCCGTTCGACACCTGCACGCGTCATTTCTTTTCTCGCTTGGTTCATATGATACTGTCAGAGCTACGCACTCATCGTTGTTTGAGACGGGTAGAAAATTGCGCTTTTTGAATTTTGAGACAGATGCCATATAACTTTACTCAGGCGTAAGGACACAAATTGACCGTGGGTGGGTGGGTGGGTGTTTGGGGGTTTAACGTCCTTTTCCACCACATAGGATGATATCAAAGACGGGGCAACGATGAAAAAGCCAGCACAAATATTTAGCCCCAGCCGGGATCGAACTCACGACCCGAGCATTAGAAGTTCAACACTCGGTAATTCGACCACCCCGGCACCCCAAATAATTTATTGACCGTGGGGTCGTGTTTGGTGTTTGAGGTACCCTGTTTGGCGAGTGTGCTAGTCTGTAGTGATTTTTGTTGTCATGGAAAAGCGTGATTTTCGTGTTATGTAGGTCATGGTGCATGGCAGGCGGTCACAAAAAGAGGCAAGCTGTCAGTGAAGCTGGGACTTTTTGCACAGAGGTGGGACACAAGTGAGGCAAGCGGATTTGTGTGAACTGCCTCTCTGGCCTAAAGAGAAAGTAGACGTGCATTACTCCAGTGTGGCCTGAGCGGAAAGGAGACATTCAATTTTTTTCAAACCCCTGTAAGGTGCGTGCCTTTGAATGGTCTGTTCATGGTAGTAACTGTTTCTAGATTGAAGCATTTTTAGGGGTGACTATGATGCCTGAGGCTAATAGGGAATATGTAGGCATTTTGAGGCCCTGTGTATTGCGGTCCTTCGCCCTCAGCGGCAGCTACAAACTGCACGCTCCGATTTCGCTTCTCGTCTCATCTAAATTCGTATACTACAAACAATGTAGACTATCGGGAAAACACTATTGGAAATGTTCCGTCCGTAGCGCATCCAAGTTCGTGCAGCACGGAGCAACAAAGCAAAACTGAAACGAAGAAGAACCTAAAGAGGAATACATCTTACTGTTGAAAAGTTGTTTACGCGCGGGTAGATGAGTACTTCAAGCGTTGATTTACGATCTGGCGTGAACTTTGTACCAGGTGCCATCAGTAGAGTCTTCTTTCGTTGTCTCGGATTTCCCACATCTGTAAGTTCGGTCTTCGCTGACACAGAAAACGTACATCGGCTTCGTTCGGGATTTCTAACGGTTGCAGTGTCACGGTAGGATCTTATAGTTGTCACACCTTTGATTTCAACTCAAGTTGCCACCTAAGCTACACACAGTCAAAATGCCCGCCGCTGTGCTATGCTGCAAACAGCCTTTGTGAATGTAGGAATCAGGGGCCAATATGAAGCGCACATGTGGCAGGTACCGCTGACTGGAAACAGTCACACACCGTGCATGGAAGGAAAAAAATGGATGGCGCTGCACTACGGCGACGCGCTTCCCCAGGGAGGAGCGGTCCCAATCTCCCTTGCCACGGCAAATACAGTTATTGAGTCTAAAGCTTGCTCTTAACTGGACACAGCGCGCGAAACACACACATGTGCACATCACAGTCGTTGCCCTCGGTGTGTCTACTAACTACAAAACTGAACACAGCTGTGTTCGGTGACAAACCGATTGAAGATGCACTGTCCGTCCGCCATGTTTGCGCGCCGAGTGACGTAGTACAGCCAGTCAGAATCTGTTGTGGAAACCACAGTCACAGTTGTGGTTATTTGAAATCCAGGTTGCTGTGATGACGCCACAGCGGCGGAAACCCCCAAAATCACAACTGTGTCACAACTGTGGACAGTACTGTGACGCTCCGCAGTGCCAAGTTAAGAGCCG
The DNA here is from genome assembly GCA_018292915.2 of Batillaria attramentaria. Taxonomy (NCBI): domain Eukaryota; kingdom Metazoa; phylum Mollusca; class Gastropoda; family Batillariidae; genus Batillaria; species Batillaria attramentaria. Next base: position 182,817 of record JACVVK020000698.1, on the reverse strand, counting down.
GCTTAAGGCAGAAATTAAGAGGGAAAAGTAACCATGTCTCCTGCGCGACCCAGGCAGAAATTCGCACATGGCTATATAATATCCACCACCACCACTGCAGCATACAGTTTGGACATCGGCGGGGGTTTTTCGAGTGCGTTCATGTGGAAACCCTCATTAAAGTTTAAAGACGAATATGACACAACAACTGGAAATAGCAAAACGAGCTTTTTGAATAGAGATTTGGGTGGTAATAAAAGGTGCTTTGAGGGCACGGTGCACAGTTCGGTTGAAAACGTACACCTATTCGATCATGTCGGGGATTTCTTGCATTCAGTGCTTGTAACGGACGACTGCACACGGGCCATTACATTTTCGAAACACTTTCCGCTTGAACGTAAAAGAAAGTGGGCCTCTTTAATTATGTCTGGGTTTGACACTAGCCGTCTCAGTGCTAGTGAGTGTAAGACTGAGAGAGAGAGAGAGAGAGAGAGAGAGAGAGAGAGAGAGAGAGAGAGAGAGAGAGAGCTTTGCATGAACTTTATTTTACAAGGATATAAGTGTTAAGCCAAGTGAGTATCTTACAACTCTTTCTTGCTACAGAAAAACAACAACAACAACAACAAGTACTGTACAACAACAAAAACCTAAGAGAGAGAGAGAGAGAGAGAACTTTGAATGAACTTTATGAACTCGTTCTTGTTACAGAAAAACAACGACAACAACAACAACCACAAAACCGGCCTAAGAGAGAGAGAGAGAGAGAGAGAGAGAGAGAGAGAGAGAGAGAGAGCGAACATTTGAGCCTGATAAAAAGAGAGAGGGATAAAAATACGAAATGAAATTTTGAGCCTGAGAAAAACAGCATCTGCAACTGTCGGAAATGAGTTTCCACAACGCACAATAACAGCAACTGCATCCAACTTTCTCTCTTTGGTTTTACTGTAACTACTACAGAAAGCAAGTGAGAGGGGAGTGAGTGAGTGAGTGAGTGAGTGAGTGAGTGAGTGAGTCAGTCAGTTTTTTGGGCTTAACTCTTAAGAGCCCAAGCCCGACTCCCCACCCCCACCCCCCACTATATGATAAGACTGGTTTAAAAGAACAAGCCACTGCACACTAGTACTAGCCACTTTATGGCACTATTACGCAAGGCGTGGGTCTTCCCCGCTGTGGACCGAGACCGCTGTATATTGCATTATAGTGGCCTGATGTGGCTCCTTGTGATCTGAAGATGTCAATTAAGATTGCGATTTTTGCATGGGCTTTGAAGAGTTAACGCCTCGCAAGCAACAAGGCCTAGAGGGGAAGGCCCACGCTGAAGTGGCTTCTACTGGTGTGCAGTGGCTTGGGTTTTTTTGTTGTTGTTTTTTTTAAACGTTTTATCGTTTAGCGGGCAGGGGTTTCTGTAGAGGTAAGGAGTAAGTCTGTTGAGAAGTGTTGACATCCATCTCGCTGATACCTTCGTCATTACCAGCTCTTTCGTAAGAATGTAGCGAACGCTTGTGTGTGAGATGCCAGGTGTGAGATGCATAGCGTCCATTTTTGTGGACTGAGAGCTGTGGGGTTACTCACACAATGACGTAATGATTAATGAAACGTTTGAGGTGTTTTTTTTTGTTGTTGTTGTTTTTGTTTTTTTCACACTTTTGTTTTTTCAACCTACATGGTGTGGGGAAGCGTGCGCGGACTAAGGACAGACACAACGCTACGTGTGCCTGTGCTTTCAGCCACCAGCAGACCACATTCTCTTTCTAGCCCATGTCAATGCGAACCCGCCGTCAGTTTTTTTCCCCCCTTCCTTTTGGTGCTTTTCACTTCTCTCACTCCCAACACACTTAGTGCTCTCTCCGCCTTAATCCGCTTGCATTAACTGCAGTTGAATGACAGAGTGTATCCAATGTATATTTTCTGCCCTTCCCACTGGAATGAACCTTGACTCTGAGGCTAACGCCATTACCGAATAAATACACACCCGGGCCTGTCACTTCCAGCCTAATGATTTTCCTAAATCACCGCATTCTGCTTGTGTAATGAAGAGGGCTTGCAAAAAGGCGGGCCCCGCCCCCGTGTGTAGGGACTGGGGATCTCGTGGACAAAGAAGAAAACTATGTTTACCGTATTATGACATTGGCGTGGGGGGGGGGGGGGGGGAGAAAAAAAGGCTGTTGACGCATTGGCTCTTTGATATAGCGCAGCATGTATCAATACAAAAAAAAAAAGGACTGGGGAGCGACTTGGTGGGAGTTTGATGTCTGACCTCTCATATTTGACCTTGTTCAATGACTAAGGGGGCATCGTGTGGGGGTGGGGGAGGGGGGGGGGAGGGGGCATATCATGGCTGGTTTTCTAACAAGGTGGAATGCAGGCTGACGTGGGTGAAATTCAAAACTGAACTGATCTGCTTGGTAGCTCCATTTCTTTGGAAAACGAAGGCGTTTAAAAAAACCTTGCTGGTTTCTAATTGTTTTACGTAAATGATTGTTGTTGTTTTTGCTGCTGCTGTTCTAGAGGTTCATCGGGTAAGTAAGGCGACCGTGTTCTGCGTCAAGTCTTGTAGCATGCCCATGTGGAGCGAACCAAACCCCATAACTAAACCTATCAAAACCTGTCGACACCTATCCAAACCAAGTCAAACTTAAGCCAAACCTGTAAAAACTACTCTTGTCAAAACTAATCAAACCCGATCAAAACCAGACCGGACCCCGAACCAAAAGCGAGGAAAACCAAAACAAAACAAAACAAAACAAAACAAGCCAAACCGAACCATGCAGTTGAACCGATCCAAACAAGGCCAAACCGGACCACACCGAACCAAACCAGACCAGACCAGGCCAGGCCAAACCAGCCCAAACCAAACCAAACCAAACAAGACCACACCAGACCAAGCCAATTAAACCAGACCAGACTAGCCCAGACCAGACCAGACCAAACCGAATCAAACCGAACCAAACCCAGACCACACTAATTTTAAGAAATGCGTACTGATATCGGCATTGCGTAGATATGAGTCAAGCGGAGCCAATAAAAGTGATTTTTGAAAGCTTATACAGGACAAACAGGGCTTTAAGTCTTTTGCATCTGTGTATTGTGTGGACCAAGGTTTTTGGTTTTCATTCACAAACTGAGAAGATTAGATTTTCTTTGGAGCCAGTCCGGCGCGACCGCTCAAGACTGCCTTTCATGAACTTCATTATTATATCTTTTGATGCTGAATATGAACAGTAATTAAACGGCGCACTCAAGTGTAAGCGATGCGCGATCTGGGGGGGGGGGGGATTTTTCATCCTACTAGTTAGTATGCAAGCAGTTCTTTCAAAACTTTTGTTAGTGGCAAATTTTACAGTGCAGGGAGGTGAGATTACTCGAGTTCCAGGTACACGTCTCTCTCTCTCTCTCTCTCTTACTGTGATGTGGAGTTTTGTTTTGAAGTCCAATGTCCTTTTCCTTAGTCTCTAAAAATCAAGTAGACATACCTGGCTGTTGGAAACCTGCGATGTGTTAAGGCTTGTCGTTTCTAGATCCCCCCGCCCATCCCCACCCCTCCCACCCCACCCCCACCTCTTCCAACACCCCCTTCCCAGTTCTCTGGAGGTACGTATTTTTGTGTGTGTTATTCTGTTCTCTTTAGAAATCAAGGAAACAAACCTTCGATGTGTCGTGTCATAACTTGTCGTCTCTAGACCCCCCTCCCTCCTCCTCCTCCTCCCCCTACCAAGACACACACACACTCCCTACCCACCCACCCTTTCCATACCCCGTCCCCGGTTTTCTGGAGTTTTGATTTTTGATGTCTTTTTTTCTAAATGTGTTCTGTTCAGAAATCAAGAAACATATCTAGCAGTTGGAAACAAACCTTCGGTGTGTCATAGCTTGTCTCTAGACCGCCCCTCACTCCCACCCCTTATCCCCCCCCCCCCCCCCCCCCCCCCCCAACCTTAACCCCTCCGACAGCCGGTTCTCCGGCTCTTTAATTTTTATTAAGTAGGCTTTTTGTGTGTGAAGTGCCAAAAGTGTCTGCCTCGGGCGTTTCACTCTCGCCTCCCTACACGCAAAATCCTACACTCCCCGTCAGACAGTCTGATACCATCGTCTGCTGCAGAATAACTTCAATAAGTCGCATCTCTTCGTTGCACCGGCAGCAATTTTCCCCTACGTTCGAATTGCCACAGTTTAAAAAAATGTTAAGAGTGTACAGTACGTATGTGTTCATTATATGGACTTGATTCGGTTGAGTGATTTCGGAAGATTTCGGAGTGTTTTGTAGGTGGTCCTCACTTCAATTGTATGTGTTTGGTGGAGCGAGTCATTTGGAAATATTATCGAATCGTAAATGTCAGTTTTTATGTACTTAATTTCTTTTTTGACGTCTCTCTCTCTCTCTCTCTCTCCTTACCCACCCCATGCCCCCTCTCTCCCTCTGCCCCAAAGCCATGGAATTACGCAGTGCTTCGTGCTACATACCACAGTTGCCGCTCCAGTCTCACGCTTACTGATGGGCTGTTCTTTGCGCCCATCTACGTTAAAAAAGCATAAGTATGTTCATTTATTTATTTGTTTATTTTGCAGGCCATGGTAGTCACAAGCGTACTGTAATGAACGTGTTTTAATAGTTTGTTCCCTGTGGTTAAACCGCCAGAAACAATAGACGACTCCACCCTTGTCAATCAAGAGTGGCGAGCCCCAAGAATTCAGCCAGTTCAGGAAAGTGTGTTTTCTTCATGTTTGGTACGGCTGCAGATCCATTTGACAATTCAACCCCTCCCCCACCACCACCACCACCATTACCAACAACAACAACAGCAACATAATAATAATAATAATAACAACGACAACGATAATAATGATAATTTGGGCACAGAAGGGTCAACTTTCACCTGACCAAGCTCTCCAGTCACATTAACCAGGTACTATTTCATGGTCAACTGCTGCTCAGGACTGGGTGTACCGACAGTTTCACGTAGACCTTTTGATCGCTGTGTAGAACAGAGTGACGCTGGCTTCAAACGATACAAATCTTGCTATTTCAGCCCAGAAAGTTACAGTCCATCCCCTGACAAACAGTAATTTCGTGGGAGTCAGCGACCGTGTCGGACGATCAAAAGGCAATGTCGCTTTGTATTTCGGTCACGGGTGGGTGACCAGGTGAGAAGGTAACTGATTTTCTGCATAAATCATTCACTGTTGACACTGAAGAAATTCCAATTAGGTTGAGTCAGCTGTTGAGAATGTGCTGAATCACTGAGTGATGCTGAATTTAGAATGTTCACTATTGCTGCTTAGTTGCCGTTTGCACGTTAAACAGTTTGAAGAGTAGATACTTGATTTTCATAAGCCAGTTACAGTTGGTACTGAAAAAAAAAAAAAAACCCCACACTTTCAAACGGGTTGAGTCAACTGCTAAGAATGCGCTGAATCATGATGCTGAATTTAAAGTGATCATCATTGTCATCCTAAGTTGTCATTTGCACCTTAAACAATTTAAAGAATAGGTAATTAATTTTCTTCATGAGTCAGTTACACTTGCTACTGAAAAACTTCCAAACGGGTTGTCATTGCATGATGCTGAAATGGGTTGAGTCAACTTCTGAATCACTGCATGATGCTGAATTTAAAGTGATTACCTTCGTCATCCTTTGTTGTCATTTGCATCTTAAACAGTTTAAAGAATAGGAAATAATTAATGAAATAATTAATTTTCATCATAAATCAGTTACAGTTGCTACTGAAAAAACAACAACTTTCAAACGGGTTGTCAGCTGATGAGAACGTGCTGAATCACTGTGTGATTCTGAATTTAAATCGATCACCATTACCATCCTTACTTGCTTTTGCATCTTAAACAGTTCAAAGAGTAGGATTTTTTAAATTCATAAATCAGTTACAGTCAAGTTGCTACTGAAAAACTTTCAGACGGGTTCTGAGAATGCACCGAACCACTGTATGATGATGAATTTAGAATGAGCACCATTACCATTCGTACCTGCTTCTGCATGTAAAGAGTTTCGTTTGCAGAAAACCACTTCCTTGAGTCGGCGCCAGAGGAGTGACTGGGAGGGAAACATTGAAATATCATTCAAAAGCAATACGTTTTAGCGCCAGTATGTCAAATAGAAATGATAGAAATATACGCTAAGTGCAGATAATGGACATTCCGCTAAGAACAAAAAATATGACAATAATGATAGCAGATGTTGAAGATCAGTAAAAGAAAGAGATTAAAACTGTAAAATCTGTTGTAGTCTCTTAGGGGTGTTTACCCCTGGGCGCGTAGCATGTACTTTATTTCATTTGCTGAAGAGTAAAATTCAATGTACTTCCCAACTGATAAGTTTAAGAAAATATGGTAAAGTAAATTTTGCTGGCCAAGCAGATCCTGCGGAGGAAGTGGGGCTGGATTGGACACACCCTCAGGAAGCCAGCATCCAGCACCACACGCCAAGCCCTGACATGGAACCGCAGGGGAAAAGGAAGAGAGGCCGGCCTCGCAACAGCTGGAGGCGGGACACTGAGGCAGAGCTATGTAAGCAGGGGACCAACTGGACTGGAGTGGCAAGACTAGCCCAGAACAGAGTGCGATGGCGAAGGGTTGTCGATGGCCTATGCTCCACGTGGAGCCAAGGGCCTAAGTAAGTAAGTAAATTTGTTGGGGGGGGGGGGGGAGGCTGAGGGGGGGGGGGAGGCTGAGGGGGGGGGGGGGGGGGGGGGGTGGGGGGGGGGGTAAGGGAGTATCCGGCTGATAAATACTACTTCAAGACGATACGTTATGAATATGCAAATGCCACTTATTGTTGGCGTTAATTGAAATTTTGTTATCGCCCTTATTATGAGGTACCAGATTAAAGATTCAGGGCAGGACTTTGTGTGTGTGTGTGTGTGTGGTGTGTGTGTGTGTGTGTGTGTGTGTGTGTGTGTGTGTGTGTGTGTGTGTGTGTGTGACGGTGTGTGTGTGTGTGTGTGTGTGTGTGTGTGTGTGTGTGTGTGTGTGTGTGAGAGAGAGAGAGAGAGAGAGAGAGAGTAAACTGCCTGTGATGTTTTCCTGGGAGAATCACAAAACATAAATGGCACAAATAATGCACGTAAAGTTTTCAAATCACTAAGGGAGATGGTTCCGTGTTTTAATGGCATGGTTTTGTAATAAAAATGTACATTTGAATGGCGGAAGGAACATTTCAACTAATCCCATCTATACATTTGCAATAATAATAAAAACGTAAACAACTCTTTGTAGGCAGCTGCGTTTCCCAAACGAATGAATAAACTCAAACCGCAAGCATCTTCCCCCCTTTCGGTAAACAACGGTAGCTTAAATACAATCTTATAAATTCAAACTATTTAGTAAAAAAGTATGCTAATATCGTAGAAAATTATTTTTGCGGACTTAGCAAAAAGCAAAAATTATTATTCAACTTTGTCGTCCCCAGATGCAATTTATTTTGGGGCGCTGTCTCGAAATGTGCCGATAAATTAGAACTAAAATTTGCAATTCGTACATTTTCTCTTTTTTTCACGAATAAATTTACATAATCGTTACGGGGTTGTGTTCCTGTTCGTGAATCCAGCCTGATTTGCATTAAAGCGACTGCAGCGTGGCTTTTTTTTTCTTTTTTTTTTTAAAATCTGTAGCTATTACAGAAAGCAAGCAAACTTACGCGTGTCTTGTGTCCGGTTAAAACTCAGGAGGTCTTTTGATCAGCTTTTTAATATATATATATATATATATATATATATATATATATATTAATAAACTGTAGCTGTTGTAGAAAATAATCAAACTCAGCTGCGCATGTAAACCAAACCACAGAGCATGTTCTACAACAGTGCAAGCTACTTCAACAGCTGAGACATGAAGTATGGCCAACAGAAACCCCACTACAATCCAAGCTCTATGGAAACAGAGACGAGATGGAAAAAAAACCCACAAAAAACGACATCGTTTATCTCACTATCCGGCCTGACGGTGTAAATGGCGAACGACAAGAAGAAGAAGAAGTTACGCATGTGATGTATCCGGTTTAAACCTAGGTTCTGCAGTCTTTCCAGTGGCCCAGTTTTGTTGTTGTTGTTGTTGTTGTTGTTGTTGAAGAATTAGGAGCGATTCAAACAAATACATGTCGTGTCTAGTCTTTTGACCAACTGTTTTTTTTTCTTCTTTTTCAAACTGTGCCTGTTGCAGAAACTGATTAAACTTAAGCATGTAATGTCTCTGGTTAAAACTAGGTTCTGTGTCTTTCTAGCGGCACAGTTTTTGATGTTGTTGAAGAATGAGGAGCGATTCAAACAACTAAACGTCGTCTCTAGTCTTTTAACCAACTTTCTTCCCCTTCTTTTTTAAACTGTGCCTGTTGCAGTAAATAATTCAACTTACGCTTGTAATATATCCGGGTAAAACTAGGTTCTGTGTCTTTCCATCGGCACAGTTTTTGTCGTTGTTGAAGAATAAGGAGCGATTGAAACAAATACATTTGGGTTCTAGTCTCCTGCGTTGGAGGGCGGAGCCGGGCTGGCCGAATGGTAGATCGTTGGACTCTCAATGCTCGGATCGTGAGTTCGTATCCCGGCTGGGGGCCAATATTTGTGCTGGCTTTTTCATCGTTGCCCCGTCTTTGATATCGCCCGTATGTGGTGGAAAAGGACGTTAAACCCCCAAACACCCACCCCACCCACCCACCCCCACCCTCCTGCGTTGGAGATACAGAAATGCTTTGGTTTGGGCTAAATCGGCTGACGACTAGGTTCTGTGTCTTTCTACAGTTTTTTTTTTTTTTGGTCGCTGTTGAAGAATAAGGAGCGATTCAAACAAATACATTCGGGCTCTACTCTCCTGCGTTGGAGATACAGAAATGTTTTGGTTTGGGTAGTCCGAATTCAAAATCGACTGACGACAGCGGTTAGTACAAGAGTGGTGATCAAGGGACGGAACTCGTGTTTTCAGTCTCTCATTACGACATTGTAAGTATAGCTGTTTGTTAATTTATAACAAATTTTATTTTCCGACTGAAAAGGTCTAGCATTCAATGGACAATCTTCAACATGCTACAACAACGTCGACGACGACAATAACGGCAACAGCAACAACAAGAGGGTGGGGGGGGGGGGTGTTTGGGAGTTTAACGTCCTTTCCACCACGTATGGGTGATATCAAAGACGGGGCAACGAGAAAAAGGCTAGCACAAATATTTGGCCCCAACCGGAATTCGAACTCACGACCCGAGCATTGAAAGTCCAACGCTCTACCATTCGGCCACCCCGGCTCCCCGCAACGACAACAAGAACAACAACAATAACAAACCCAGATTACATCGCTCTAAGGTAAAGTAGCGACCTTCCTGACTCCCCATGACTTGCGAACACAAAGTCACACTGGCGCAGGTTCTGCTCGAAAACCGTCCAAAAGAAAGATTTGAAAGAACGCATTCTTTTATTCAATGTGTAAAATACGGGGATGTAACCAAAAATGGACGCTAGTGTTTCCGGTGCTACCCCACTTCAAACAGAAGCACCCGCCAAGACAGAGTGTTTCCAAGCAAGAGCGCCGAGCATTTTCCATTTTCAAAGCAGAGTGGCACCGAGTGTTTCCAACGGACTTCGGTTTGTCGGCGTGACACAGAACAACGGGTCGTTTATCGGGAGCAGACAAACGACTTTGACCAACGCGTTACTACAAGGCACTCACAATACTCACACAAAAACTGCATGCTTATATTGTAAACATAATTATTACGGTCTTCTGTGAGAGCAATCATGGTTGAAACGTTTCAAGCCGACGCTGTGTTCCCTGTGATTCGAAAATAGAAGGGTCCTTGGGACCCTCTCTCCATATTTTTCAGGGTCCTTTTGTAAATTGTGAGGGTCCATGGTCTTTTGGTACAAAACGTTTGTAAGTCAAAACCATTTGTTGTTGTTGTTGCTGTTGTTTACAAAAGTATTCAAGTAAGAGAGATGTATGTGAATTGTAGCGTGTCAGCCACAGCGAATCGGCAAGGCGAGGACAGTGTCCCAGAGTGCTTAAGCCAATCAGATTCTTTTGTTACGCACAATGGCTCAGCGGAAATGCGATGCTGCAAGTGTCCACTGCTAGTTACAAATCGCTTTTTGTTCATCGAGTTTCTGGGTGAGTGTTGGCAAAATGCTTTTTTGTCACGGCGAAACCAAAAACGTGCATTCCCCGTGACGCGCTCTTTTCAAATTTGTGCGCGTCAATTACCTGTACGTAATCGGGAACTCTCGTAAACCGAGTAGCACCAGAAACATTTCCGTCCATTTTGGCTACACCCCGTGGTGTATACCTTTCAGATAGCCAGAAGGCAAGGGAAGGGGGCAGGAAGAGATAACGCATTTTAAGGGGAATGAGCTCTTACGACAACCCAATTCCTTTCAAGATGACGTGATCAGTTAACGTTAACACACAGGGGAGAAAAACACACCTGAGATCCTTCCCTCGATACGGTCGCCGTTCGTATGCTCCCTGGCATAAATTTGTCTATGACCGTGGATTAGCGAGCTCATTCATAGGGTAATTAGGGGGATTTAGCTTCAAAGCGGGCAGAGTGTATCGGATCTACGTGGTAGCCATTCACCGCTGTTTTCGCGAGTTTCCGCAAATCAGAACGAGAGAGTGCTAAGGAGGAAAAACGTTTCCCTTTTCAGCGTCCCATGGATAGCGTCCGTTCACCCTCTCAGGCATGCCCAAAGAAAAACGTCAGTCTAAACTGCATGTCTGCACTGGATCTGCAGAGCAAATTTAACTTTCCGCTTTGGGACTCTTTTAACATCTTCTTCAGTTATGGTGTTCTACGCTTTCTGTAATAAATGAACACCTGTCGCAAGCATTTCACGGCAGATTCACTGAAGGTGTTGTTCAGGGATGTCCCTCCTGACATCTTCAGTTTTCTGAAAGAACGTAATTAGAAATTTCAATCGATTAATTTACCTGATGCTCTGTATCTTTAGTTTTGTCTTGTATCTCATTTAACAAGCTTTAAGGGACGTAGCTCAGCTGGTCGGGCCGGAATTTTTTCACTCGAAAAGAATCAAGTCAAATTCATGTACGCACTTGCTCACGGTGCCTCTCCGACCTCGTGTACACGCGCAGGCTTATACATCAGGCATGCACCTTAAACACCTCCATTTCAAACGGGAGGGGCCTTGAAATGAAAAACAACCAAAAACAGAAACACAAGCATGCACCTAGGGAATGAATTGGACTTCTACATTTAAATGGACTGGATACAAAAAGACTTCGGTTAGCCGCGAAATAGTCTTTGTTGCTTTCGCAGCGTAAAGCCTTAAAATAACTATCTAACTGACTGCTGTCATAAATATCCCTGTGTTAACCAGGCACTAGGCCCCGGGGGAAATCACTTGGACAGTAATTGTGGAAGGCGAAAAAATTCACAGCTGGAGAAAGTCGTTTTACTTTTCTCCTTCTTCTCTTCTTCTTCTTCATCTTCTTCTTTGTGCATGCAAGACAATGTTCGTGAAGGTCAGAACAGAGACTCCACTCGTTAAAAACAGTTGGATACTCGCATGAAAATGCAGCTACGTTTGAGTCGACTCCAGTACAAATCTGTTGGCACATTGAATGTATCTTCCCGAGTCGCTCATACCCAAATGAAACGCTGTTCAGAGGTACAATATCTCCTGTGGTGATTTGCATACGCGCTTTCGTCGCTTTTGTGCCTGAAAATAGAAGCAGGTCCAGCCGGGATGAACGGGTGGGTGGGTGGGTACTTGGGGGTTTAACGTCCTTTTCCACCACATACGGGTGATATCAAAGACGGGGCAACGATGAAAAAGCCAGCACAAATATTTGGCCCCAGCCCGGAGAACCGGGATGGGCATGGCGCCTGCTCAACAACAAATCTACGAGAAGGCCTCATCGCTTTGTATTTTTTTCTTTAGAATTGTCTTTACACGTGCATGCTGACGAGAAACGGATTGAAGCTTGTGTAATTTGGAGACAAGCGCTAAAACGCGGTACTGAGATTGGTACCCTGCCAAGAGCATTTTGCTACTTCGTGTCAAAGATCACCCACGTGCCCCCTACACCACCACAAAGAGCCTGACAACTCCTTGTTTATCCCCCTTGATTACTGAGCGGTTGTCCACTTTAACGACGGTACTTTCCGACATCAAAGATGGCTACACTACACGAAGTGTTGGTTTGGCAAGGTGTACGCTACAAATAATGTGACTTCGCCATCAGCAGGTTATAATCAACAGCGGCATCACATTATCACAGCCATCGTTGTGTGTGTCATCATTGCTGACCTCATTAGCACGGCTGCAGTAAACCCTCTATGGTCGTTTGCAGCGGATCGTCAACACTATCGGTCATTAGTTTTTGCTGACAGACAAGACCTACCGCCGACACACAATACTCTCTCTCTCTCTCTCTCTCTCTCTCTCTCTCAGTCAAGTCTTTTGCGTTGATAAATAAAGTTCGCTTTGTTTTTGCCCATCTCTCTCTCTCTCTCTCTTTAATAATCAATAGTTAACAATCATCATCATCTTCATCGTCGTCGTCATCATCATAATCATCATCGCATCGCCATCATCATCTGCGTCATCGTCATTGCTTCTATGGTTCCTCTCCTTCGATGGGCGTTAAGCCGGCGCCTTACAAAAACCATGGAATTGTGGGGGTGGTCAAAACAAGAACAACAACAAAACAACAACAGCCAAACAGGCGGTAAAACTACATGTACACAACAGATACATAAACACGGATTCATTCTAGTTCTTTTCTTCTGTGTGGACTTAACTCTTAAAAACCCATGCAATAAAAAAAAATCGCAATTTTACTTGAAATCTTCAGATCCCTAGCAGCCACCTCAATCCATCAAGCAACTATTATGCAGTCTGCAGCAGTCTCGGGCCTGGCGGGGGAAAGCCCACACCTTGCGTAGTAGTGGCTTGAAGTGGCTCCTACTGGCGTGCAGTGGCTTGTTCGTTTTAACAAGTCTGATCGTATAGTGGGCAGGAGGTGGCCGGGATTGGGTTCTTAAGAGTGAATTAGCACTGCCGCCTATAGACAGCTGCCCAGCTGCTGAGTTAAACCATCACCGTCTACCGCACCAGTAGGCAAGCGCCGGCCATCTCTCCGGACACTGGACATCGGACACAGCATCAAAGGGACACATTAAAGTGAAAAACGGCTGCGTCATCCCACGCTTACAAATGTTATCACCCACATCACCTCACATCACCTGGCCGGCCTCAAACGTCATCGGTGGCTGCGATACTGCGTGATACCAACCACCCGTTTCTTTGAGTGTAATTGGTTTCACTTCGGCACAGAGGCGAAAGTTTATGGGTACGTCAAACTGCAATGAATTTGAAGCGTTGGCAGGTTTGGACAAAGACTTCGGCACGCTTCCAGCCTGATGGTGTGGATACTGATAGGTGATAGCTGATTTCATCTGGGAAATAGCTTTAGGTGTTGTTGCCGCGGTTCCAAGTCAAGCATACATGACTGAGTTGATTTTGTGAACCTTAATTATAGCGGCCTACCTTTGAACGGGCCAGCAACCTCCGAAGTGTCCCCACACACACACACACACACACACACACACACACACACACACACACACACACAAAGCGTTTTCGACTATCGACTATTGCGTAACTATTGCGTCGGTGCGTTCCCCGAGGACTATCTTAGAGCTTCTTATCTTTGTTTTCAGTTGTACCCAAAATGTGTGACGCATGACAGGAATTCTTTGCCTCTGAATGCATAATACCACGGTAGAATGACTGACTGAGAGGACTCACATGTTGAATAACGCTTTAGCCGGCAATGACGGCCCACAGAATGCTAGAGGAATACATTTGTAATAGTAATGGCATCCCCCTAGAGTGTTCTAGCGTGGGTAGAGTGTTCATTGGCTTGCGGTTTCAATTTCTTTTGGTTGAGAGAGCCTGAGAGAGAGAGAGAGAGAGAGAGAGAGAGAGAGAGAGAGATGCTATGAATTTTATGTTCCAACGGAAGTGATTTAACCAAAACTGTGATTAATTTCAATCAGCCGTTGCTACAACAAAAATTAAAAGACTACACGAGAGAGAGAGAGAGAGAGAGAGAGAGAGAGAGAGAGAGAGAGAGAGATGCTACGAACTTTATGTTCGAACGGAAGTGATTTAACCAAAACTATGATTAATTTTCAAACAGCCGTTGCTACAACAAAAAATAAAAGACTTCACAAGAGAGAGGGAGAGAGAGAGAGAGATAGGGGGGGGGGGGGAGAGGGAGAGAGAGTGTGTGGTGTGGGGGGGGGGTAGAATGTACATCTGCATACAAGACCATCTAAAGAAACAGAGAAACACCAAAAGCGTTATCACTAACAAGTCTGTACCAGACATTATACGAATTTAACTCCCAACGGCTGCTTGAACCATTCCGCCTGTAGAAATTTTACCGGGAATTTAACATTCCTAGCTCCTAGCCCTACTGATACCAGCGGGGAGTCCGTTTAGGAAGGTGTATAAAAATCGTAACGCTACACCGGTTTCCTCTCCCTCTCTCTCGGAGTCCCCCCCCCCCCCCAGGTCCATTCTTCACCCCGTCTCTTGCATGACACCGTCCAGCCGTTGAAAATGATGAGAGGCACTTAACAATAGACCAGCGCAGACTCCCGCAAACACCGGACACGCTTCTGACTCGCTTTGTGCATTGAAAGTCGGCGGGGTCAGAGGTGATACTGTCTCTAAAGGACCCTTGACTACTGACGCGTAAGAGAGTGACCCTCTGATGACAAGGGGGAGGGCAAGTAGCCGCTTGAATCGCCAGGCCGGAGTCCCATAAAAATGATATCGCCCGCTACCATCTTTCCATCTGTTTGTCGGCCGATGCATGTGTTCAGTATCTCCCAAGCGCGGTACTAGTTACCCCGGCGCCTTTTTTCAAAGGGGGGAGTGGAGCAGGAACGTCGGTCCGAACTGGTGGTGGAACGGTACACTGTGAAAGTTCGCGGGGCGTGAGTTTTAAATAGATTCCCACTATGTTAAGCCAGATGTACTCCACGGTTCCTTTCACCCTGGGGGCACTTCCAGCTTCAAGCTGCATTGAACCGGAGTACATTCAGCTTGAAGCTGCCTACACACGGGGCATTTCAAGCCTCAAGCTGCACGACTCCGGACGCATTCCACGGCTCGTTTCACCATGGGGGCACTTCCAGATTTAAGCTGCATTGACCTGAACACTTCCAGCTCAAAACTGCTTAGATGCGGGGCACTTCTAGCCTCAAGTTGCAGGACCCTGGGTGTACTCCACGGCTCGTTTGACCTGGGGCACTTTCAGCTTTAAGCTGCATTGACCCGGGGCACTTAACGCTGGGGAGTACATCCCGCGTGGTACAACCCTAGAAGCCAAAACTTTGCGCATGCAGGATTTTTATTTATTTATTCATTTTTTTTCCTGTTGTCCCGTCTTTGATGCAACCCTTATGTTTGACAAAACAGAGTTCAACTTGCTGGGAGTTAAAGACTGATCACTTGAAATAGGTCTGTACAAATGTTAAACGGATGATCTCCATGTTTACCAAACCAGCTTACGTTTAGCTTGTGAGTGCGTCTGTCCGCTCGAAATTATCTGTATTGATTAGTACAGCTCTTAATGCGGTACAATGTTGTCGACATTTTGCGCGAGCGGTCGAACAGTCAAATTCTACAGCTGTTGTATATATAAAAAAATCTGGCTCAGCGCATTAGCCGTGTCAGTGAGTACGAATCTGTTGGCTTAGTGCCGGCATTTGAGACGCTTTCACTGTGCAAGTGTGTCAATGTCGTGATGCTAGACATACCATGAAAACAGCTCAGAACGATCAGGGCGGTCTTTGCGAAAAATCGCAAAGACCGCCCCTTTAAAGATCTAAGCTCCCAACAAACCAACAAAAAGCTTTCCGAAGTGTGAAAGAAATTTACAGAGTCGATCGTGCAAGCACAGTCAACTCTTTCACAGTTGCAGAGTTTTCAGCGTCCCTGAAACCCCTATTTTAAAAAAAAAGCCAAGGGCAGCCTGATTTCACGGCTCAGTTTGCGTTTTGACACTGAGCGCGAAAGATCGTGCAGCAGTCAACATCCGCTAGACATTGTAGCGATGTGTCTCGCTCACTGATTAAAAGCCAAATAATGTCAAGGCAAACTGGTGCTCTGGTTTTATAAGGGTCCCCAAAGCGCTGAAAACTCTGCAACTGTGACAGATTTCGACTGTTCACACTTCAGAAAGCTTTTTGTTGGGAGCTTAGATCTTTAACTCAGTCCTGTTTCGAAAGCATGGTTTTTGTATTGAGAGACGGATACTGAGCCACCTGCAGTCCCCTGCAAGGACGAGCAGAAACAAATTGATTTTGTTCGCGTGAGCGACAGTTTTCGTTGGTGCATGAACGAACAAATCAGTTTCAATCCGGAACTGTTTTCACTGTTCCTACATCTGTAATTAGGATCAGATCCTCTTTCCCTTTGAGAACTTCATGGCTATTTTCAGATGGTTATTATTTCTCTATTTCGGGGTGTGTGTGTGTGTGTGTGTGTGTGTGTGTGTGTGTGTGTGTGTGTGTGTGTGTGTGTGTGTGTGTGTGTGTGTGTGTGTTTATCCGTAAAAATGTGATGCAGTTATCTGGATATCCACCCGCTGGCAACTTAAACATATGCTCCAGTTTTTCTTTTTTAAATCATAAATCAAAGCTGAAGCAGGAAGCAAGTAACAGGATGTTTACAAAAGCACCGCCCCTCCGGCATCCATTAAAGCCTCCAATTAAGAAAAACAACAAAGAAAACAGCCACACCAACTAGAAAAACAACCCGGTCCAACTCAGCTCACCCCAAACGACCTCTAAAACAAGAGCAACACAAACGACATACTGACGGTATGGTATGGTATGGTATGGTATGGTTAGTTAGTTAGTTATTTAGGGCTTAACGCCGCGCAAATATGGTATGGTATGGTAGACTTCTCCCCTGCTACTCACTCTGGTGCGTGCGACAGTATTTCTATTTTACCACGCCACCGGCCACAGTCTACTCTTCTTCGAAAGATGAACGTGGGATTTTTAGCGTGCACACTTGATTTAATTTTGTGTGGCACCGTAAACGAGTCTGCACTGATGCTACCGTTGTTATGTTCATAGATCGTTTTGAGCTGTTTTATATATATATATATATATATCTTCACACCACTTAGACATCTGGACAGTGACAAAGTCTGTAATGCTGGCACTGAGCCAACAGAAGCATACTCGATGTCGGGGCGACCACACTGAGCACTCGAGTATTGTTAAAACAGTCGTTGAATTTGAATGTGCGACCGCTCGCGCAAAACGATGTAAACAATGCTGTGTCGCATTAAGAGCTGTACTACTCATCAAGATAGAGTATTTCGAGCGTAGAGGCGCATTCACGAGCGAAAATGTTGCAAAACATAAGTTGGCTCAGCAAAGATGGAATTAGTCTCCTTAAAGCACAACCTGTGACCCGTCAGGTGACCGGAAGTACACCAGCTTCACGTGGTGTAGTCAAAATGGACGAGCGGTGTGCTTCCGGTGCAGCTATTCCGCTCGAAATAGTAGCACCGCCAAGACAGAGTGTTTCCGAAAGGTAGCACCGAGTGTTTCCATTTTAGAATTTGAGTGGCACCGAGTGTTTCCGGCAACAGACTTGGCGTGAAAGTGAGAAAGGAGCCGTTTATCAACCTGGGCCCGTATGTAAAACTCGAGGTTAATTCAACCCACGGCTACGGGCCTAACCCAGATTAGGACAAAAGAAACCCCAAGACAAAATTAAATAAAAATAGGAAGCGAAGAAATGTAGGGGAAAAAAATCCTTCTCTAACGTCCTAGGCACCATGGTGGAATGGACCCGCTTCCTGGTTAAAAAAAAAAAACCCAAAAAAAAACCCAAAAAAACAAACAAACAGAAAATGTAACCCTAGAGCTAGTTTAGTTCGAGGTTAGACTCTAACCCAGGGCTAAAATCCCTAACCTCGACTTTTTCGTGCGGGCCCAGACAACGACTTTGACTAGCACGTAACGACAATGCAAAGACGTGCGCATGCGCAAATTTCAGACACGTAGCTTTACGTCAGAATAGTCATCGTCCAAACTTTTGAAGCGGAGTTGCACCGGAAACACTGGCGCCTATTTTGATTACACCCCCGTGAGCCTGCAGTATCTATTACGGACAAAATTAAAAAAAAAAAAAATGCAATTCTAAAATTCCGAAACTTAAATTGCTGAGCTGGCCCTTCGCACCACGTGATTGTAATGTGTTCATGTCCAGTGTGTGAGAGAATGCGTGTGATTCACGTGGGCGTGCGTGCTGGATTTAGCTTGCGGCGCTTTGAGCCAAATATTTGCGATAAACCGCCTATATTAATGAGAGTAGTAGTAGTAGTAGTAGTAGTAGTAGTAGTAGTAGTAGTAGTAGTACAGACATGCAGACTCGAACATACATACAGATACACGGAAAGACGCAGAGAAACAAACAGAAATAAATACTACACCACAAAAAGCAAAAGAAACCCCCTTCAGACGGCTGGAGGACCAAACACCGCAACAACAACAAACACCACCATCCCAAAGGGAAATTGTTTATTGCAAATGTTCATAAATGTCACCCCCCCCCCCCTCCCCCAAATATTCACCCCCGGCCTTCAGTGTTTGACTGGAGATCTAGAAACAACAAGAACAACAAAAACAACCACAGTCACCGCCATCACCCCCAACCCCCTTAAAATGAAGGGAGAGAGAGAGAGAGAGAGGAGAGAGAGAGAGAGAGAGAGAGAGAAGAGATAGGGAAAAAAAGAGAGAAAAAAAAACTCAAAAGAGAGAAATTGTTTATTGCATTTTTTTTTATCAATTTCACGGATCTTTTTACCACACCAAATCCCTTGTGACGTATCGCGCATTAGAAAAGTTTTGTGAACCGAACAATAGGGTAACTTCTCATTTTTAAAGCCACATTTTCCCGGCGCCGGGGTCAAACATTAAAGAAGAGTCATTTTTCTCGCCGCCTCGCAGTTAACGTCAAGTGTGAGACCGCCGTTAACTGCGTTCTTCTTTCACAGTCTTTACAAAAGTCTGTTAAAAGTCCTTTCAGTGCGACACAATGGTGTCTTGAAGGCAAGCACTAGACAACACACTACTGCACACTATTGCAGCAACTGGTCCTGTCAGGCTCGTGGCTGGGGGTTGCAACTGGAGATGGTGCGGTGAAGTCCATAGTGTCTGTACGAAGTATCACGTCTGTCACAGCCTTTTTTCGGCGTTTTCATACGACCGGGCTCTCTCTCTCTCTCTCTCTCTCTCTCTCTCTCTCTCTCAAAAGCACACGCAAGGAGACTTGGCCTAGTGGTTAAAGGTCTGCAATCTCAGCAAATATCCACAAACAGTGCGTTTCAAATAATAATAATAATAATAATAAATCTGCTTCGGAAATGTTCAGCACACAAAATTTGAAAATACATACATGCAGTTCTAAATTCCGAAACTTAAATAGTTGAGCTGACCCTTCGCACCACGTGTTTGTAACGTGTTCTCGTCCAGTGTGTGAGAGAATGCGTGTGATTCACGTGAGTGTGCGTGGTGGGTTCAGCTCGCGGCGCTTTGAGCCATTTCAGGAAATTGGGTAAAGCGCCTACACAATACACAGCTATTACTATTATTTTTAGTAGTAGTAGTAGTATGGTATGGTATGGTATGGTAGACTTCTCCTCGGCGCACATATCCATCTCTGCTGAAATGCTCACGGCGCCGCAGGGCTGGAGGACGAAGCAGTGAAAGCCTGCTGCCGTTAAGCGCTACTTTATGTGCAAACCTCCACCCTGCTATTCACTCTGGTGCGTGCGACAGTATTTCTGTTTACCACGCCACCGGCCACAGCCTACTCTTCTTCGAAAGATGAACGTGGGATTTTTAGCGTGCACACTTGATGTATGTGCGTGCGTGTGTACACGAAGGCGAGACAGGCACCGCAAACGAGTCTGCACATGGATTTGACTCGATATGGGAAGGAAAAATCCCACCATATTCCTGCCCACCGGGGACTCGAACCAGGCAGCTCAGGATCCGAAGTCGGATGCCTTAACCACTAGACCAAATCCCCTAGTAGTAGTAGTAGTAGTAGTTATACAGCGCAATTCTTGAAAATACATCAACTCATTGCGCGTTCGCACATCACTCACACGCACATGGACCACATCCTACAACAGCAGGCACCACGGTTACACGAATCAGTTGAAGGCAAGTTAAAACAGATAACTTCTAAGCTCTGATCAGGAATATTACAGACGGGCTGCTGTCTCACGCTAGCAAGCAGAGAGTTCCAGACTGTTGGGGTGGTAAACTGGTTACAGCGTTCACCAAAAGATTTCTAATTGCTCTTTGGAATTTTGAGAAGCCTTTGGCTGGATGAGCGGAGGTTACGGGACGTATTTTGCGTGCAGGGGACAAATAAGGCGGTAGGGTACCATCGAAATGACGCCAGAACTTCGAACTTGTACAAGGGGTGGGTGCGTGGGTGGGTGTTTAGGATCTAGAGTTTTACGTCCTGTTCCACCACATAAGGGTGATATCAAAGACGGGGCAACGAGAAAAAGGCCAGTACAAATATGTGGCCCAAGCCGGGATTCGAACTTAGCTTGTACTGAATACGGCAGCCGGTGCAGTTCTTTTAGGAGCGAGTAAAACTGAAAGGCAAGCGAGACCACATTGCACCGCTGTTGAAAGAACTGCACCGGCTGCCGGTCAGTTCCGGTATTGAGTGCAAGCCGGCTTGCAGTTCTGGCGTATCGCCATTATGAGGTTATTTTGTTTTGTTTTATATGCTCACAGATCGTTCTGAGCTGTTTTCCCCGTGCCTAGCTTCACACCACTGTAGACACCTGCGCAGTGACAGCATCTCAACTGCTGGCACTGAGCCAACACAAGCCGGCGTACTCACTGCCGTGGCTTATGTACTGAGCTAGAGTGTTGTACCAACAGTCGTAGAATTTGAATCTTCCATCGCTCGCGCAAACTGTTAACAATATTGTAACAACAACAACAACAACAACAACAACAACAAATGCACTTTATTCATCCCGAAGCGGGCAATTAAGATATAAGAAAGGCTCAGTATAAATCAACAAATAAATAATTAAGAACAATCAATATTAATCACAGACAGATCGTGTTAATTTAAATTAATCAAGAATTAAGAAATAACGTAGGAGTTCATTGTAACGCATTGAGAGCTCTACTAAGAATCAAGATAGAAGTTTTCGAGCTTAATATAATAATAATAATTATTAATATTGTATAGACGCTTTACCCAGTTTCATGAATCGGCTCAAAGCGCCGCGAGGTGAACCCAACACGCACGCTCACGTGAATTACACGCATACTCTCACACAGTGGACATAAACACATTACAGTCACGTGGTGCGAAGGGTCAGCTCAGCTATTTAAATTTCGGAATTTAGGATTGCATTTATTTTTCAAATTTGGTGGGCTGAACATTTCCAATGCAGAAATGTGACTTAGAAATAGAAATTTAACTCCTTAGCTCAACCACACTGAGGACGAAAGTCTGCTCGCGATAGTCGTGGCGTTCGCGCGGATGATGACGGGCACGCAACTCGATCCCCGCCCCCTCTTCACGATCGTGCATGTCAAATTGTCTCCCTTTCTACCAGTGACAGCCTTTATGGGGCGTGCCATAGTGAATTTGTTTGTATCAAACACAGATTAAATTCAGCCCCGCTCTTTGAGCCCATGGTTTGACAGTGAAACGCTGCTCCGCCGTCAGTGTCCAACCCAAACCCACCCTCCCCTGCCTTACTCCTATCAATTTCGACAGAGGAAAGTAATACAGGTAAAAGAGGTGAGACAGACGCGGTAACTACAGCAAATTTGACGACAGCCGATCGCCGTATTCGGTGTCGCAAAAGGCCCTCCCGCGGTTTGCCTTCGTCACAGTTCTAGCAACCGGCCCAATCATGTTTGGGAAAAACGAAAAGAACGGAGGGCTTGGAGGAGAGAGAGAAAAAGAATCAGTAAAATCGAGAAGGGACGTTTGATTTCAAAAGCCACGCTTGAATAGGAAACTTTACACTCTGTCCGGCAGCCGCCGGATCAGATCAGCCTTTGGCTAGAAGCTGTGTGGTTTTTGCGAGCGTTTTTCACGGAGTTCTCTCGTGGGGGGTTTAGAAATAGAAGTATAAGGTATAACGCGATATCTTTTCCGTGTGGCTGATTTGATAGAAAGGCACGTACTTAAAGTGTCTGGCTATTCTATAAATGTTATCTCCATTTCAATATATGTCCGCTTGATCCATGGTTGCAGTGTCATGAGAATGTCTTGCTACACACATACAAGGACCAAACAAAGAAATCAGCTGAGAAATCGCTCCCCTCAATAAAAAAAAAAGAGGAGATTATCTGAGGAAGGAAAGCTTATTTACCTCTGAAACAAACAAAGCCACGCAGAAAGAAAAAATGGCTTTCTGTAGATACAACCAGTTTCTTTTTCAAGTATGCACGCAAGGGGAACACTTTATAGGGTCTAAAACCCACGTCAGATGGATAATCCCCTGGGTTTTTTTCCCCACCCCTCTCGTGGTGCACTTCTCTTGCATTACGCTTAAACTAGTTCAGACAGAATGTTTGACGCAGGCACCGTGACGTCAGCCCGAATGACATATCCTCTGCTGATCTAATCACTGAGTGCTACAACGCTGACGTAAAACGCATACATTTAGGCTTTGATTTTGACGCAGGTACACATTTTAAGATAATAAGAATTAGACAAATGATAATTTTATTCATTCCACATGGGGACGTCAGATTATTCTTGTGATACGCGATGTAAGTGTATTATTATGAAGGCATGCGTACTTTTTGCTTTTGTTGAGCCGTCTTTTCCCTCCAACCCCACCCGCAAGCTTCCAGACAAAAATTCATTTGTCTGCGTTTAGGGGACAAAATAAACGTGTCTGAATTTTTTTTTTTAATTTTAATCTTTAAGGTAAACAGGACAAGTCATTCTGTTGTGTAAACTGCAGACACAGAACAGTAATACCATTTCTTGCGTCAAATGGTAAAACGGTCTACATGCTTATGGAATCCATGGCACTTGCGTCCTTTTATCAAATGGTGGCAGATGTCGTGCTAGCTCTCACTGTCGAAAGCTGGGCGCGGGTAGCTAATACACGGTGTACTCTCTATGACTGTGTACCTAGGGATTTTCAGTCACAAGGTTAAAAAGGATTTGCAGTCACTGGGTTGATGGATTGTTTTTAGTCACCAGCTGGTTAAACAATTTTCAGTCACTAGGTTAAAAAGGATTTTCAGCCACGAGGTTGAACAATTTTCAGTCACTAGGTTGAAGGATTTTCACTCACTAGGCTGAAGGATTTTCAGTCACTAGTTTGAAGGAATTTCAGTCACTAGCCGGCTAAAGGGTTCTCAGTCACTATGCCGAAGGATTTTCAGTCACTAGGTTGAAGGATTTTTCGGTCACTAAGCTGAATAATTTTCAGTCACTAGGTTGAAGGATTTTCAGTCACTAGGTTGAAGGATTTTCAGTCAGTAGGTTAATTAGTTAGTTAGTTATTTAGGGCTTAACGCCGCGCAAGTAGTCAGTAGGTTAAAAAGGATTTTCAGTCACTAGGTTAAAAAGAATATCAGTCACTATGTATAAAGGATTTTCAGTCACTAGATTGAAGGGTTTTCAGTCACTATGTTGAAGGATTGTCTGTCACTTGGTTAAAGGATTTTCAGTCACTAGGTTGAAGGATTTTCAGTGGCAAAGGTAACCCATGTTATGCCTGCTTCAGTTTCAGCTCTCATTTGTAAAGTTTGCGAGAGCTGCTCTGTCGGACCTTTTACCGTACCTGCGTTGATGTTTCACTTGATTCCATAATGATATGATATTGTGCTGATTCATCATAGAAAACTAACTCTGTGTGTGTGTGTGTGTGTGTGTGTGTGTGTGTGTGTGTGTGTGTGTGTGTGTGTGTGTGTGTGTGTGTGTGCGCGCGCGAGTTCACCACTGAGAGAGAGAGAGAGGACGTTCACAGACTCATTTTATTTATGCAACAACCCCGGCCGGCCAAAACACATCGATCACCCGTGACAACCGCCCGTTAAGCACTCAAAATTTGTCCTCCTTCGGGTCCCCAGCAAGTTTCAGTCGTGTGGCAGTCATCTCTGACAGCGCCAAGTAGCTGGGAGGACTTAAGGAAAATGTGATAGTGTATTGATAGTTAGATACGAAGAAGCCCAGCCCTGTAATGCAAATATGGTCTTAGCAGTAGCGCATCTAACGTTTTTTTGCGGGACTATCTCGGACTAAAACGAGAACTCTTTGCGTAGGCGTGAGACTTCCTGGCTCGTACAAACTCAAATGAAATAAGATTTATTGAACCTAATTAATTTTGTGTAAGGGCTTTCATCTACTCGCCTAATGCACCGGTAGTTATGCGTGGCAGACGAATTCCTTAACGGGAAATTTTAGTTGTCTCCCCGCCTGAGTGCGCACGCACCACACAAAATGGCTGGCAAGGGCCTTCTCTCGCTGCATACAACATTTTGCCTGTAATACAGCTATGCAAAATAAAAATAAAAAATAAAATAAAATATTTGATAATAAAATATTTTATGGAATAAAGTATTTAATAAAATACAATAAAATAAAATAAAACAAAATAAAATTAAATTAAATTAAATAAAGTCTTTTTGACCAACTTTCCCTTCCGATTCTGTTTCTCTTTTATCAATTCGGGTTTGTTTTTTTCGCTAAGGTTGGTAAAAAAAAAGTAAAAGTAACAAAAACAAAACCCCAAACAAACCAAACCTGAACGCAATATATAATATCAAATGTAACGACTACGTACGATTAAAAGAAAAAAAAATCTGCCAAAGAAAAATAAGCCGACATGCATCATTAATCCTTTTAGCTGTGAAATCAGTAATAATGTTTATAGTAACGACAGTACTCATTATAATGAGGCACAATCATAATGTTAATAATTGTCATAAAAATAAAACTTCATAACATAGATTCAAAGAAAAAGCCACTCCTCAGTCACCACCGTTATAATTATCTCCCTTTTCTTATTATGTTCCACTTTCTTTTATTCATTATTATGATTATCTTATATTAATATTTTAATATTATTATTATTATTATTATTATTATTTTTTTTTTTGGGGGGGGGGGGGGTGGTGGTGGTGGTGGTGGTGGTGTGTGTGTGGGGGTATTCTTTTCTTCTCTTCGAGCGGCAGCGCAGTGACAATTTACACACTGCGCCTCGATATCCGTACGTCAACAGTTAAAAGCATAATTATCCGCTTTGTTCACAAGGAAACTGGAAAAAAAAATACATACACGCAGTGTTCGGGGGCACATTTCAGAAGTCGGAACATCATCATCATCATCATCATCACAACAACAACAGTAACAATAAAAAGAAGAAGAAGAAGAAATTGTACTTGTACAGTGCAAATTCTCACAAAGTGACTTCATACCAACAAATATGCAACACGCACACACACACACACGCACACACACACACACACACACACACACACACACACACACACACACACACACACACACACACACACACACACACACACACACACACACACACACACACACACACACACACACACCACAGAGCAACTGAAACAAGAGAAAGTAAGCGGACCTAGTCGAAAGCCAGCCGGAACAGACACGTTTCCAAGTCAGACTTGTAAAATCGGAATCGATAGCAGTGCACATGAACTTCCATAGACGGCATTGAGTGATTTTTGACTTCAACAGCTGCGTCGACCAGCTTCAAGTTTGCTTGCGCAAGAATAACATTCGCGAACGCGTGCGTCTCAAATAGCTGGTGTTTTTGTTGGAAGCAATGATCTGAATAAACAAATAATCTTAATAATGTAGGAATTGATACGAAATACATTAAGAAGTCCTTTTATCAGATTAAGGCATTGTATCATGCCATCTGTTGTTTTCCATCTGTGGCATACCTTGCCCCTCCCACTACCCCCCACCCTCCCCCCCCCCTCCTCTACGTCCCCCTCACCCCCTCCATTGAATTGACTGGGTAATCGGGAGGCTTTGCGGCATCAGTGTTATTCTATATGTAGTTGGGCTGAATTATTTCGTTTAAACCCTCTTAGGGTTTGTCTTTTCAGGGCAAAACAGACATCATTGAAAAACGAACGCGCGTGTTGTTGTTGTTGTTGTTTGATTTTTTTTTTTTTTTTTTTTTTGGGGGGGGGGTTTGGTTGTTGTTTTGTTTTGTTTTGTTTGTTTGATTTTTGTTGTGTTTGTTGCTGTTGTTTCGTTTGTTGTTTTCTTGTTGTTGTTGTTGTTCTTGTTTTTAAAAAAGGGCGTTGTGTTGTGTTGTGTTGTGTTGTGTTGTGTTGTGTTGTGTTGTGTTGTGTTGTGTTGTGTTGTGTTGGTGTGGTTGCCGGTATTTGTTTGATATTTATTTTATTATAAGTCACATTTTGGTGCTTATATTCATGTATTGAATAAGTACGCAATCCAGTGCGGTTATTTTCATATTTTTGTGTTGCAAGAGAATGACTTCCCATTTAGGTTTCCTTCCAGACACTCGTCATATACTTACATGTTACATAACCATGGGTGGGCGGGTGGGTGTGAAAGGGTTTAAGGTCCTTTTTTTGCACCACATATTAGTGATATCAAAAACAACGCAACCAGAACAAGGCCAGTGCAATTTCTGGGCTCCACCCAGGATTCGAACTCACGACCCAATCATTAAAAGTCCAAGACTACCGCTCGACTGTCCCACCTATCTCGGAGGCATGACTGCACGCTGCACTGTTAAAAGTCAACACACCGCGTTAGTCCTCAGTTTCAGATAGCCCAGGGAAAGACTGGAGGGGAAAGCCACGGGCTGTTGACACATTGACAGATTCCTGAACAAATATCGCTTCAGTCTGTATATCACTCGTCCAGTGGCACCAGATGGGTAAACTGATTTTTTTTTTCAAGCACTTTTACCGATGTATTTAGGTTAAAATGTTATGTGCAAGCGTTGTGAGCCAGGGTACGATCGAAATCATGTTGACAACACGACAGTGAACTGATTTTTTTCCCCAGGCACTCTAGCTGGGTGTGTTAAAGGTCTGAGATCTCAAACAAAAGAAACCTCGAAAAGTGTGTGTGTGTGTGTGTGTGTGTGTGTGTGTGTGTGTGTGTGTGTGTGTGTGTGTGTGTGTCTGTGTCTGTGTCTCTGTCTGTGTCTGTGTCTGTGTTTTAACCCTGCGACTTCTCAAAATGCACATTAGCCCTGTCACAGTTCGAGAGTTTTCGGAGCTTCGGAGACCTTTATAAAACCAGAGCGTGAGTCAGCGGTGACTTCATTGTGAGTTTGGCCAGTGAGCGAGACACATCGCTACAGTGCCTAGCAGGTCAGTGTTGTGTGCTGCACGAGAAGACTGCTAACTTTCTCTCTCGCTGTCGAAACGAAAACTGTTTTGAAATCAGGCTCCGCTTGGCTTTTGTAAGGGTATCACTGAACGCTCAGTAACCCTGACAGTGTGTTTGTTCTTGGTTTGTGTGTGTGTTGAGGGGAGGAGGGGGGGTGGAGGAAGAAGAGATGTATTGCGATGTACTTATGTCTTTGAGCATACACATGTGTATAATGTTTGTCTTGTCAGTCTGTCAACAACAACACAAAAAAGACAACAATTAAAAAAAAAAAAAAAAAACTCTGACAGAGCTGACTATGCATTTTGCACAGCCGGATAGGGTTTTTATTTTATCACACTGTTTGTAGCTTTTTGTGCATAGTGCAGACCTTTAATGTAAAACTGTTATGTACAAGTGGTGTGAGTCATGGAATGATTGAAATCATGTCGAGAGCACGGTGTGCAATATCAAGTGGTGTACAATGTTCTCGTAACCACTTAACGCTTATGTTTCTCTACATTATACTTTTGAAACGAAATGTTGAGTTTCTTGACTTCTTTTTAAACCGAGGGTTGGGACTGAACGGTGCCTAGCGGTGTGCGTGAGTGCGTTCGTCAGTGCGTGTGCGTGCGTGCGTGCGTGTGTGTGTGTGTGTGTGTGTGTGTGTGTGTGTGTGTGTGTGTGTGTGTGTGTGTGTGTGGTGTTAATTTTAATTACTTTCTACCAGTACAAATGTCAACCACACACGCACTCTCTCTCTCTCTCCCCCCCCCCCTCTCTCCCCCTCTCTCTCTCCCTTTCCACATAAAAATGCACACCAATTCTTCATACATGTATACCGATATGAGTGAAATCACGTATGGGTACTATATGATGTACATGTGTGTATTTGTTGCAGTATGTATACATGTATGTACCCTACCCCGTGTTTGATTTACAACGAGCTGGTGTGTGTGGAAAAAGAAGTTCAATAATAATAAAAAAATAATTACTTTCAAGCCGTTTTGTTTTGGTTTAAACAAGTTTATTGCAATACGGTTTTCTCAAAGTAAATAAACAATTTCTGAGCATGAACAAGCTAGGCTTATAATAATGCCGTTTTGTTTTGTACCAGGAAAAAAAATTCTCTTAAAAAATATTCTAACCACGCACTTGCACTGGTTCAGCGACTTCAAGCATCAGACTGGTATTAGCTGACCGTATACAGTTGTATATTTGACGCATTGTTTGACCGAAGAATCAGTTTTTGTCCATAGACTTTCCTTGTTTTGCTATGAAAAGAAAACAACATCAACGACCACGACCACGACGACGACAACAAAACAAGAACGGAACAGAACACAACAGAACACAGAAAAGAACAGAACATGAAAGCAGAGCCGCTTCTGGCATCCTTCAATCGTCTCCAGTCGTTTGCCTGTCGTTTTTTTTGTCTTCCGATCTACCCCGTAATGCACTCGTTGACACGAGTTACCTCCCCCTTTTCTTCCCTTTCACGCGAAGAGTCGCGGATGTTGTTGTTTGTTTGTCACCCTTCCACAGCGCAGAATAACACACAGTTTTTTTCCCCACGATGGCTGTCTACCTACTCTCCAGATGATGCGGTTTTCGGATGGAGCAGTTCCTGACCAAGGACCATAAATTACCGCCAGCCGAAGTGCTGACAGGAGTCGGCAAAGTCCCCTAAAAGACGAAGTTCTGCTCAAATCAGGAGGGTTCTCTACTGTTTGGCTATGAATTTTTTCAGTACGAACAATATAATAACTCTTTCGTTGGGTGGCAAAGGGAAAGAACTTTTCTCCACACCGAGAACTGAATCCCAAATGGCTCACTGACCGGATCCACTCGCGTTACAAATTATGCGTTTTCATGTACACGTACGTCCGGTCGCGTTGGTTGCAAACGGATTTGATATACATATTGCCCACAGTTACATCCGACACCTTACACCACGTGAAAAGGCTTGACACCCATAAACTCGCGTCACGTAATGCACTCGTCGACACGAGTTACCTCCCCCTTTTCTTCCCTTTCACGCGAAGAGTCGCGGATGTTGTTGTTTGTTTGTCACCCTTCCACAGCGCAGAATAACACACAATCCCTGACAATGTTATTAGGCGCAGCGTGGGGTCCGTCACTTACAGTTTTGTTCCTTCTCCGTGGCTTCTGTGTCTAGCCGGTCTGATGGTGGGGGACAGACTCGGTAATTTTAGATTAACAAATTGTGCATGGCGACCCTTGCTATATAGCCGATGCACTCCGAGTGTTATCTTTGGGGTTTTCAGACTTTTTTTTTTAAAGAAGCGTTCGGTACAATGTGCAAGAGTGATCAATTTTGTTATCGTATAGTGCAATGAGGTAAATAGGGTTGATAGATGGGCGCGGACGGTGGAGGGATTGGGGGTAGATCCGAAGGGCCCTGAGAGGGGAAGGAGGCAGGGGGGTTGGAGAAAGTGATATAACGCACATGTAGTCACAAAAAAATCTAGACACGTTTTCAACGTTCGGGTCGTGAGTTCGAAGCCAAAGTGGGAGCCATATTTTTGTGCTGGCCTTTTCCTCCTTGTCGCGTCGGCTTTCATGTCACCCGTATGCACACACACACACACACACACACACACACACACACACACACACACACACACACACCCTATTTTGTCCCGTCTACGTCTTGTTCGTGCATTTGTGCAAGAAATAAAAAGTGGGTGGGTGGGCGTTTGGGAGCTTAATGTCCTTTTCCACCACGTATGGGTGATATCAACGACGGGGCGACGAGAGAAATT
Source organism: Batillaria attramentaria (assembly GCA_018292915.2). Taxonomy (NCBI): domain Eukaryota; kingdom Metazoa; phylum Mollusca; class Gastropoda; family Batillariidae; genus Batillaria; species Batillaria attramentaria. Next base: position 152,632 of record JACVVK020000698.1, on the reverse strand, counting down.
CCAGCACAAATATTTGGCCCCAGCCGGGATTCGAACTCACGACCCGAGCATTGAAAGTCCACCGCTCTATCATTCGGCTGTCCCGGCCCCCCTCAGGATATAAATACGTGCATGTAAGTTAAAAGTGTGTGTGTGTGTGTGTGTGTGTGTGTGTGTGTGTGTGTGTGTGTGTGTGTGTGTGTGTGTGTGTGTGTGACCTGGGAGGAACACCACTGGAGCTGGCAAAAAGAGTTGGGGCAGCAAAACAACAACAACAACGAAAACAAAACAAAACAAAACAAACAAAAAAACCCAGATTATTTTTGCGATTTTGTATTTTTGTATTTTCTATTTCTAATAGTCCCATTAACGAAGTCGGACTTCTCCCACCCCCTCCCCCCCCACCCGCCACCCCACCCCTCCAACCCCACACTTCCCTCTATTACCGCGCCACCTTTTTTTTCCTTCTTTCTTTCTTTTTCCTGCATGCATGTGTGATTATTTTAGGACTGGGATCTTTAACACGCACACTTGTTATTGTGCATGTGTGTGTACACAAGGGCGTGAAAGGCACCGTAGAAGAGTCTGCACTGAATTTTGACTTGATTTGGCAAGGAAAAATCCCACCAAATTCCTGCCTAGCAGGGATTTGAACCAGGCAGCTCAAGGTCCGCAGGCGGATCCCATAACCACTAGACCAAACCTCACATATTTAAAGACGTAAGTGAGATTATTCTAGGTCGGTTCCTTCTTCTGGAATCATGAAAACAAATTCTTTGACGGGGAGATAACAGACTTCTGCAAAAGGACTGGAAATGAAATATGTTCCTTGACAAAAGGTCAAAATTGAAAAGAAAAATCTTTGACAACGGGTCAAAATTGAAAAATGTTCTTTGGCTGCAGCAAGGAGCATTAGATAGTATAGACTTCTTGTCGCATACGATCGCGTGTACATTATGTGAAACACGAGCTACTGCGTTTTGAACTGGAGAGTGGAACCGTGCGGCGCATATTATTGCAGATGCAACAGAGAAAATTCTCAGTAATAATACCACGACACGCGACCAAACCCAACTTTGATTGAACTTGAGTTTCAGAATTTTAAAGCTCGTTTATCATTTTGAGATACCCGCGAGGCAGTGTCAGGTTACAGCGTGTTTGTGAATATTGTCAGCTAGTTGAGAAAAGTTTTGTGAACGGGGCATCGTCGTACCAGGCAAGGCTGCAGAAAACATTTTTCACATCTGAGAGGTCTGTCGTAGATTCATTTGTTAAAAGCATTTTTCACCACGTTTCTTTCTGTGTATCCCCCCCTTCCCCCCCCCCCCCCTCTCTCTCTCCCCGATCCTTTCCTGTGTGTTTCTCAAATATCACATGCGTGTGATATCTTTTTGATATTGTAAGAGTATATCCGTAGAAAATACATATAGCACATTTCGTACCTCGCACGAGTATCCCCCGTTTTTGACTCTCTATGCGAAAATCAGGCAAGATTAACGGTTCCTTGACGGCTTTCACTGCAGCAAACACGAGTATGACCAAAGTGCAACACTCCCACCGAGCCAAATTTAAATCCATGCATACGTATATTAATTGTGAATTTTTTTTTGGTGTGAGGCCACTGGCACACAATCCCAAACTTAAAACGCAGAGTAGCACCCCCCCAAAAAACAAAAAACAAAACAAAAACAAACAACAACAACAACAAACAAACAAACAAAAACCCAAAAAACAACAACAACAAAACAAACAAACAAACAAAAACCTCTTAGGAGTTGATTCTTCGTTTTGTCAGATGACATAGATTGGATACAGGCTGTTCTCAAGTGACAAACCTCATCTTGTCATTTCTGTCTTTAAAAAAAAAAAGGAAAAAGAAAAGACAAGAAATAGAATACAATAAAAAGCGGGGGACGAGGCCATAATCCGTATGGAACTCTTTGATACCGTGCAAAAAAGGGGAGAAAATCAAAATGACCGTGCGGTATTGCCCCTTGCTGAGCGGGCGGCCATCTTCAATCATTATTCCCTTCCGCACGAACTGTCTTTCGCAAGAGCCGTGGGCGAACTATCCCGCTAATTTCTGGTTTCGGCGCGAAAATTGTAAGTTTCGTCATCCACGAGGTGAAATATTTGACACTACAGCTGACGACCCCTGTCTCGCCACCTACCGGCCACGTTCGCCGGCACCCACATGCAGAGTAGACCACTCTAATTTGTTCTTCGCCCGATGGCCGGGAGTAGTCCTGCAGAGGGCGTCCTCAGGTTCTGATCTCTGACCCCCGCGTGAAAGAAGCTGATGACGCAGACCTGGAAAACCATCTGTGTCCCTCCAGGGAAGAAATTATGCCAGAAATCTACCGACATTTGGACAAAAAGCTTTAGTGCCATGGGTTTGGTGCTCGCTTGGGCCCTTTTTCAAGATGATGATAGAAATGACCACAGCGCGCTCCCTGCTCTTTGTGATCACGTATCTGACAGCGAAATCACTGGCGTGTTGTATTTCTGTTGAAGATCTGGAGACAGCGAAATCAGTGTGTCTCTTTTGATCTTCGTCCCTAGAAAGGATGATAATAAAAATAATACAAGAAAGAGTTTGTATAGCGCACTACCCCCCCCCCCCCCTCCAGCAATGTGGGCTCAGAGATGTTCATCATGAAGAACACAAGACATGAAAATTGACATTCACTAAAACATAGTTGGTACAAAGAAATGAAAAACAAAGACAAGAATTATTATGTATTATCTTACGTGTATTTTTATGTTGATGTGTATCAATGTCTTTGTTTGTCCACCACACCCAAATTTCCCTCTGGGATAATATTGATTGATTGATTGATTGATTGATTGATTGATTGATTGATTGATTGATTGATTGATTGATTGATTGATTGATTGATTGAAAACACCGAAGGAAACCAACATAATTGGAAGTGTCGTATAAATCATATATCTCGAAATACAAGATGGGTATCGCTGCAAGTTATAACAAAATTTTTAATTCGAAACGAACCCTTCTCTAGTGGCGTTCTGGAGTTTTGGTGTGTGACTCTTGTAACTCTGTGAAATGTGCTCAGTATTTTATTTGCTTCCATAACGTTTTAAACGTTACCTGAACTTGCGACGCTGATTCTTTTTCCAGATTAGAGCAGCAATAGTGCATAATATTATTCAGTCATATCAGTGGCATGCCCTTAAAGGTGGGGGGGGGGGGGCACTTTGATGTTATTTCAACTCCTTGTTCTCGCCACTTTCTCGGATTGAAATTTCAAAGTGAAGAGAGGCATAACACCTTTCACAACGTTTTCTGCAAATATCAGTTGAAATGGTATTTCTTGGTGCGTTTAGCTAGAATAACGCGTCTAGGTTAACAATAGGGCGTACAAGAATGGGAAATAACTATTGTTTAGATCTTAACACGTTTGTCCTAGGTAAATGCGCTTCATAAATACCATCCAATTTGCTTCCAAATATACCGCAAACGTGCAGAAGAATGTAGTTCATCCAACTTTATATAAGCGTGAAGGAAATGTCAGTTAGCCTGCTCTCCTTACCCAGAGGTCTGCCTTCGGAATCAAGCTTGTTATGAAATCTGTCGGGCTGGTTACCTTCCATTTTTAAATACAGACCCTTCCCCCACCCCTACCCCCACTCCCTAATTTCTAGCACCACCACCTCCACAACCACCACCATACGCCATAGTTAAACACTTTTTTTTCTTTTTCTTTTTTACGAAAGTTCCATCCCACTTAACGCAAGTCTTAACAATACTGTGACACTGCCGTTGGTTTCTGCCAGATAATTGTCACAATTTCATATCTCAGCCCTGAAATTACAAACAAGTCAAAAGGGGACCAGAGAGCACAAAATAGCCAGCGAGTATTCAAGAGCGCTGCACTCTCGCCCGTATGACAAAAAAAGCATAGAGTGGCCTCCCCTATGAATTAGACATTCAGACATGGCGCCCACTGAGAGGGGGCGTGGTGGTAGCACATGTCTTCCGCTTGACCTGACGTGGCGAGGCTGGGCCAGCTTTGTGCAAGCACTTTGATCAGTTACAGCTTAACGCGGTGATTGTCGGGCTCTTTCAGAATTTCAGAAGATACCTGAGGCAAAAAACAAAATTGAGTGAGGGTGCTCTCTCTCTCTCTCTCTCTCTCTCTCTCTCTCTCTGTGTGTGTGTGTGTGTGTGTGTGTGAGACGAATTCACGTTGAGAGACAGACAGACAGATAATGGGCTTGTCAGGTTTTGAACCAAAAGAACAAAATCACTGTGCAGGTGGTTCTTATACAAACGTCAACGCCATTATCATGAAACTAGCACACACCACGCAAATACAGATGGCCCAAAACTAATTTGGTAGGGGACATGGAAGCAGCTGGACCAGTTTTGAAACTGCATTGGTCCTAAAAGAAAAAAAAAATACAGATTTAATTTCAACACTCCCAGAACCACGCTAAGAGACAAAGTATATTTTTGATAAGGAACTTGGTTCATTTTTGGAGTGAGTGAGTGAGTGAGTTTTTAGGGCTTAACACCGCGCAAACAAGACAGACTAATTCGCGGCTGAGCAAGGTCTTTTTCCGCCAGATCATCAAAAATAAAAATAAAAAAATAAAAAGTGTATTCTTTAAAACAAGCTGTAAATATATATTAAAAATATATCCGATTTAAATGAGATAACCGACACATGTTATGTCTTGAAGTCCAAGACTTATAGAAGGTAAGTCGAGGAAAGTTCATATTGTTTGCGGTGCCTATATTGTATAAAATATATTTGACTCCTTCAAGAAACTGAAAATGTTGTCACGTGGAACATCTCGGAGTAACACCTTCAATGAATTAGCACAGTAAGATCCACGCACGAGATTAAAAAATGTTTAACTGTGAATGGCTTCATGGCACGGAACACACCAAGGGGAGTCCACCCCTCAACAATAATAATAATGATACTACTACTGCTACTACTACTACTACTACTACTACTACTACTACTACTACTACTAACAGTAATAATAATAATATCAGTTTGAGTCACGCCAGAGGACAGACTTGATATTGAAGGATCTTCAGGCTTCAGTTTCGGAACAAATATATTCATGTACAACTTTCAGTAACATCTCGCAATTTCGGGAAAAAAAATCGCGACAAGTCTTTTAAGCAGAGGCGCCAGTATACTAGATGATTATCGTAATGTACTTTCCGTAGATGTCATTTACACGCCACCTTAAGGTAACAGCAAGAAGCGCTTAATATATGGCCGCTTCCTGGAGTACCTGCTATTCTAGGCGACATTAAAAGCTCAGCATCTTGTTGTCAAAACGCCAGCGTATACCCTCAGCTATTTGTCACCTGACGAGATAACATCAAAATTACGCCAAGTCCCGCTCTTGTTGGCCAGTCAAACCTGATCATAATTAGGAGGCAGAGCTGGAAACTTAATACGACGTAAGCACAACGGTTTGACTTAACAACTTCGGAAAAACCTCTTCACTGCTCGGTCTTTTTGGGTCCTGCACGGCGGCTTCAGAAGAAATAAAGACGACGAAGTAGAGAGAGAGAGAAAAGGGAGACGGTTTCTCATCCTTTGGAGCGCAATGAAGCCTAAACTGCTCCGTGGGGGCTTCCCTTTCACGGCGAAAAGAGGGGGCCGTGGCGAGAGATTAGAAGGATTTCATGCCACAGTCGGGCAGTCTGCGGCGAAACTATTGATCTGAGAGGGGAGGACTTTTTAAGGATTAGCGCGCATCGAGGCTGCTGTCAGGTCTCAGTTAATAGATAATATTCAAGCGGTTTATCTAAATCAGAGTCTTTAAGTAATGGCCGGGGCGTTGAAAGAGGTAACTTTTGTTAAACTGTTGACGTCTGAAGAACAAACTTTGGAGATCTTGCTGGGGTTCCGTGATTACTCCTAGTCTACTGGGTTACAATGACACTGAGTTAGGGATGAAAAACCCACTAGAAGCGCTGGCGCATCAGACATACAGACAGGCAGGCAAGCAAGGCAGACAGACGAGATAAACAGACAAGCGGACAGCCAGCCAGCCAGACAGCCAGCCACACACACACACACACACACACACACACACACACACACACACACACACACACACACACTGTCGGTTGCTGTGCAGTTTGATAAAATTATCGATTAATCGTAAATTGAAATGGTGCATAAGAAATGTTTCTGGTTTCGGTAACTGCAATCCACTCACGACTATTTTCACCTGATACAAACATTTCAAACTGATACAGTTTCAGGATGCGGCACTTGCCATTATCATTCCCATGCCAGAAAATTTCACTGAATCCCTAATTAGCGAAGCTAAATTTCACGCGCACACGCACACGCACGCACACACACACACACACACACACACACACACACACACACACACACACACACACACACAAGATACAAGTCCGAAGCACTGTCACTTTGGGTTGCATGATATCTTCGTTGTCCGTCACCTTCAGTGGCACTGGCACTGCAACGCCAGAACAAGGAAAGCAAATCCTAATAAATTCATCATGAAAAATCCAGTAGTTACGAGGGTACCAAGAGTCGAAGTGAAAACGTCTAGTTCTCTCTGAGAAATAGTTTGGAAAAGAATTGTCATGTATAGGCAGCAGGTGGTGATAGAAAATTGCTACTATAATTGTAGATTGAACAACAACAACAACATCAACAACAACAACAACAACATCAACAACACAACAACAACAACAATAACAACAACTACCACCACAACGACAAAACAAATCATATAAAAACAAACGAACCACAAACTGATACTTAATAATCAGTCAATCAATCAATGCAAGGCTGTCCTTTGGTTAACTCTCCCTATGCTGAGAGTATTTTGTTTGTTTGTTTGTTTGTTTGTTTGTTTGTTTGTTTTTATTTTTTTCAATAGCATACTAACAGGTTGTTGCTTTCCTTTAACTGGCAGAAATTCGTTTTGCCAACGCCGTTTCAGCTGAGTTCCTCATGTTATGATTTCATGACCGAGAACAAAAACAGAAAGTTGACGATCCCATAAAATTATATGAGACCGCTGCAGCGAAGTGTTGTGAACGTCAGTGAGAGCTCCAGACAGGGATCTTAGCACACAGAGAGTTAAAACCCGCATATGCAATCCATATCGACAAAACCTTCCCGCAAGTGTCTGCCGAGCAGACAACTTTTATGCATAGTTATGTTTTGTGTGGTTTTTTTTTTTCTCCAGAAACTGCGCTGTTCCCCACCACGGCAGATTAAGCTGGATATTCAGTCTCGGCGTACGTGCGAAAACGTAGCGACATAACTACTCCTTGTGCACGCGGTGATAACACGTACACCCCCGGTGGTTAGTGTAACTCTCTCTCTCTTCCCACGGTGCTTTGAATGACGAGTGTAGCCAAGAGGCTGTTGACTTGCTGGGTAAAGTAGGAGTGAGGGCTCTTCGCGAATCACTGAACATATTGTTGGGGTTTGTTTCCCCTTGCTTCCTGTCACCAGGGGGAGCCAGGGTTTCAGACGCTGCTGCCTCAGGGAGAACGGGGTGGTGCCGTCATGAGATCATCACTTGAGCGAGTAGTCTTTGTTGTGTGTACGATCCATCACCCATGCCGGGCGCTTCAGTCGGTGTGGCACCCGGGAAGTACACGAACAATAATCATGGACGGAGGGAATGCGGTAATGTCAGGACTATTTATCATTCTGACGATATTTATTTACACGTACAGTTGAACCTGCCAAGGCGGTCACCTGTATAAGCTATGCCACTGTCTAACCTGGTCACCCCACAGGATCCCCTGACATGCTAGCTGTTGACATGCCACCCTGGATAACCCGGTCACCTGTCTAAGGTGGTCAGTTTGGCCCCGTCCCTTGGGTGACCGCCTTACACAGGTTTGACTGTATCATTATTCATTTTATTATTAAAAGTATTTTTTTGCTGTGCTGTGCTGTGCTGTGCTGTGTTGTTCTGGGATGTGCTTTGTTGTGTTGTGTGTTACATGTTCATACAATGCACGATACATTTTTATGTTGTTTTATTGTAAACGCATTTCACGTATGAGGAAATAAAGTCATTAGAATTTGCATTGTGCTGTGTCAAGTTATGGCATGTTGTGTTGTGTTCTGTTGAATTTCTTCTGCCGTGCAGCCTTCATTTGCGTTTGGTCGCGTTGGTTTGCGTTGGGTCGCGCTGCTTGGCATTTGGTCGCGTTGCTTTGCGTTGAGTCGCGTTGCTTGGCATTTGGTCGCGTTGCTTTGCGTTGGGTCGCGTGATTTTGCGTTGGGTGGCGCTGCTTTGCGTTGCTTTGCACTGCAATGTACTGCATTGTAATGTATTCATTGTACTGAAATTGAAAATTCGACGCATTTGTATTTCGAATAAAAATTTCCCAAAATGTTTGAAGTGCATATATACTTGTGGAAAGTTTGCAAAGAACTCATTATTTTTCGGTCGTTACGATGGTGACACAAGTAGCGGTGGTCACGGCTGCAACGCTTGTGTTTGTAAATAGTAGCAATGGCAAAGCTTTGATCCAGCTACATCCAAACAATGGTCAAAGGAAGAGAAAACATCAGCAAGGCACAAGAAAACGCCGTGTATCATCATACACTTTGTTTGGTAGAGTTCGGTATGGTAGATTTCTCCTCGGCGCACATATCCATCTCTTTTGAAATGCTCATGGCGCTGCAGGGCTTAAGGACGAAGCAGTAAAAGCCTGCTACCGCTGAGAACTACTGTACGTGCAAACCTTCACCTGCTATTCCCACAATATTTTTGTGGGTTTTTCGTTGTTGTTGTTGTTGTTGTTGTTGTTGTTGTTGTTGTTTTCACGCCATCGGCCACACCCTACTCTTCTTCGAAACATGGACGTAGGATTTTTAGCGTCCACACTTGATATTTGTGCGTGCGAGTGTACACGAGGGCGTGATATGCACCGTAAACAAGTCTGCACGTGATTTTGACTCGATTTGGAAAGGAAAAATCCATCCAAATTCCTGCCCACCAAGGATTCGAACCGGGCGACTCAGGATCCGAAGTCGGGTACCTTAACCCACTAGACCAAAATAATCCCCAAATGTATGTTCGTCCGAATCTGTTCCAATCTACCGTCTCGTGCTTGACAGTAGTAACTCAGATCCTGAAATCTAACCCGTCCGTCGCGTGTCTCACTACTGCTTAGCGGAATCATCTGGCGCTCCTTTATCAAACAAAACCATAAACAACTTCTGGAGAAAAGGGAGATAATCTAATGACAAGGCCGTCGCCCATGTTCGACAACTCCAGTCTGTGACGAAAGCCAGAATGAGTTTACGACGACACTCTCGCAACATGACCTTCGCAATCTTTTGTTTCGCGTACACCTGGATCCGAGTTATCGGCGTCAAACGATACTCTTTTGAAGTCCGATTGTATCCACTTGAGTGAATCCTCTAGTCGGCAGTGTGGCGTTAACATGGCAAGACTTGTGTTCCACCCTTGTGAACGACTGTTTCGCACGCGACGACTTTCTCCCGTGTCTCAGGTTCTTTGGGTGTAAAGTTCTTTGAAATTTGAGTATACTGTATTTTTACGAACAAGGAGTTAGGAAAAGAGAGAGAGAGAGAGAGAGAGAGAGAGAGAGAGAGAGAGAGAGAGAGAGAGAGATTAGAAAAATAATCTCCATCCTCTCTATTTACGTAAAAAAAAAAAAAATCAAAGATGGTATGCGTTTCTTCAAGGACTAGCTCAAAGGATTTGTTTAAAAAAAAAAAAAAAAAAAACCCAAAAAACAATTTTCGCATTTTTAAGGATTCGCTTTTTGTTTCACTCAGAACACAGCTTTTTCCCGTAGATGACACATAGTACATAGTGTCGCCAGATGCCTATGCTATTTTCAAACCTACTCTTGTCAAAATCTACCCATAGGTTGTCAAAAGGACGAGTATCATTAAGCTTGAAAATTAAACACGATACATATCTTACTTCACGGAGATGGTGTCGCCGGAATAACACCCCCCCCCCCCCCCCCCCTCTCCACCAACCTCCCTTCTCCACCTTTTTCTTTATTTTCGAGTAATTTTTCTTTCGAGTTATATTTCTTTATTTTTGCCATTGTTTTTCTTTCTTCTTCTTTTTTTATATTTCCTTTTATCTTGCCATTGTAGTCTCTTTTTTGTTGTTGTAGCCACGGCTGATTGAACATTAATCAGTGTTTGGTTAAATCACTTCCGTTGGAAAATAAAGTTCGTTCGTTTGTTCGTTCTTTCGTTCGTTCGTTTGTTCTATTTCCGAGGACCTCAATCTTCATCGGGTACCTACAGTCATGGTGTCACTTTTTGTCTGAAAACAGTCTCCCTCTGACTCTTATATGATTATGTTGTCGTCCTGATCTGCTTACGTTAACGGGTATGTCTCATCAATCTGCTTCAGTTCAGTCAGTGGCACTGGCCCTCAATACCTTTCTGACCTCCTTCAAATCTACACTTCCTCCCGACAACTGCATTCATCCTCTGACACCTACATTTTCCAGATTCCCTCCTGCAGAACTAAATCATTCAGTCAGCGTTCCTTCCGTTACCAGGCCCCTGTTACTTGGAATCAGCTCCTTCTTACAATAAGAAACAGTTCAAACAAGGAAACCTTCAAGTCCCGACTGAAAACCCATCCCTTCATCCTCTCATAGCCGTGCCATGTTGTCGTTCTGCTGGTGTGAGTGCGTGTGTGCGCAGGGAACGTGTGTGTGTGTGTGTGTGTGTGTGTGTGTGTGTGTGTGTGTGTGTGTGTGTGTGTGTGTGTGTGTGTGTGTGTGTGTGTGGATATGAGTTTTATTAGTTCTTATCTGTTCTGTCAGTTTTACCTGTCTTGTGTTTGTTTTATCTGTGCTTTCTTATGTCTTATATGAATAAATATGTATTTTATGTAAAGCGCCTAGAGCTTAGATAAGGTTAGGACGCTATATAAATATTCTATTATTATTATTATTATGTACAATTGTGTCTCTTTACCCTTCGCTGTACATCGTGCATTTACAATTAACGTGTAGCCCACAGGCCCGTGGCCACGCACTCTGATTCTCCATGGCAACCCATCTGATTTCTTTCTGCAGTGTCAGTGGCACAACACAGTAAGTGCATGTGATGGGAAAAAGGGGTGATTTCAAGAGGAGAGGTATTGACGTAATGGTCTAGTTCTACAAGAGGAGAGGTATTGACGTAATGGTCTAGTTCTACAAAATGGATTTACTGTGTTTTTGCCATTACTCGGCATCTTTGTCAAGCAAATCGAGACTTCAAAGTTCAAAGTTCAAATTACTTTATTTATCCCTCATGGGGCAATTAATAATTAATAATTAATTAATAGTTCCCTGTCATTGATATGACGAGATAGAAAGAGGATATATAGGATGTTCTTGCTGCAGGGAACCGCCTCGAATACACCGACAGACAGTCCCACATGTGTGATATATCTGGCTGAGTATTGGTACACTGTGATAGGCTGCACTAACCTGTCAATCAGAATCTGGCCACAGATCAGCTGCACCAACACAGTCATTCAAACGTCCGTCTATTAGTTAATTGTGACCCGTTCTCGCGAAAGGGACCATAAGTCGCACTAGGCCGAACGCCGCTACAGGCGAAAAGAGTGCCGGGGATCAGTATGCCTTGTAGCCAACTTCAACTGCTGATATCTCTGTCAATTTTAGTAGTACAGCTTTCATTCTTAAACTGCATAAGCAATATATTGCAGTGATATATATATATATCAAATCTGATAATTTTCGCTTATGGTCCCTTTTGTGAGAACGGGTCACAATTTTCCTGCTGGATCCATGAAACTTCAAAAACTTTGTCAACAAGGTATTGGGGAGATGCTCACCAAAAAAAATGTGCAAATAAACATTAAAACATCGTAGAAACTTCTCGAGTTAATGAGACGTCAAAGTATAAATATCAGTTTTTGTCAAAGGTTTTTTTGTTGTTTTTTTCACCCAAGAAGCTAGTGTCCATCAATCATCCCTACTTGCCGGGTCTTGTCCACGGAAGCTGAAGAAGCTGCACAAAGAGCATGCAAATATTCTCACTGGAAAAACGCATGCACTCCATGTGAACTCTCCACACTTACAGAATGCTACACAGTTCATTAAACTCCTATTCGTCTCATAAGTTATGGTCTTCGGACAAAAAGTCAACTTTGACCCCTATCAAGCGCCCCCCCCCCCTACTCCCTTACCCCCGCCCTCTCCCTCCTCGCCATACCATTTATCATATATATGGCCTTGGAATAAAGATTATCGCAATCCTTCTACCAGCACAAAGTGGTTTTGTTCGCCATTATGGACGAAAATATCCGGAAAATTTTTACGAGGCGTGAAATATCTCCGGATAACACACAGCTCGTCTGACAAACGTACTTATTAGCATTTTGATAGAAACCTCTAATCCGTTGTAGAACACCCCTAATGATGGGATGAGGCTACGGACTGTGCACTTCACAAGAGCGCATGGAGAGGACTACGCCAAAGAGGCAAAAAGAAACATTCTTCCCGAGTCAGGCCGTGAAAAATTTATGTTGCATGAAATGGTACGTCGCTTGGTGGTTCGTCGCGGGTCTACTGTCCGTGCATTGTACCCGCTCTAAGCTCTCTCTCGCCGTGGGTACCCTGATTCGCAAACTCGGGGCACCCAAACAACCCAGCGAGGTACAGTACAGCGAACTGGCCTCTCATCTCTGCCACAGTTGATAATCATTGTTTTGTTGTTATTGTTGTTGTTTTTGGTTGGCCGGCTGTTTTGTTTTCCGTGTTTGTTTGCTTTTGTTTGTTTTTGTGTTTGTTTTGTGTTTGATTTTTGTTTTGGTTTTGATTTTTGTTTCTTGCCTTGTTGTTGTTGTGGGTGGGGTGGGGGGAGAGGTGCGAATTGGCCTGACTCTAGTTTCCTCCAGATGTGTGAACCGGGTCTGTTGTAAGTGCTGTCACGGGAACTCTCTCCTAGCCACCCCCAGCTGGCACTCCTAGTGCACACACACACACACACACACACACACACACACACACACACACACACACACACACACACACACACACACACACACACACACACACACACACACACACACACAAACGAGTCAAAATGAGCGGTAGATAATAATGTTTATGAAGTGTTTCCTTTCAGCTCAACTGTTTGGGTTACGCACACACACACACACACCCAGATCCCTCCGGGGTGGAATGGAACATCAGTCAGTGGTGACGACTGCCATGCGTCACCCTATGACGCCTAGTTACTGGCACAAACAGCCAATATCCGTTGTCAGTTAATTCCTATCACTAACACCCTTGAGAACTTCGCCGTGGGTAGGCAAACTTGTATGTCATCATACGTGGCCGGGTGGTAAGTTTCGCAGACATGTCCTGCTGCGATTGCCATCCACCCGAGACGCTCTGTCATCGTAACATCTCCGGTAGCCAATACTGGATACTATTTCTCAGTGGGAATTCCTTCAGCATTGTCAACAGGGAAAAATTAACAGGAGATGTAGGCAGTTACGTGCATTTTCCAGACGGAATAAAGAACGCCCGACTGTTTCATTTGACACTGATGGAAATATCATGTAGGAAAACATGAGAAGTAATTTTTTTTTTTTCGTGATGTTTGGGTACTTCTCGGTAATGCGGGTAATGACCATGCAGGTAATTTGTCATGATAATAGGAAATGTCTCAAGCAGCGACATTCTTTTATATCGGTTATGACTAATCAGGAGGTCTTACAGCAACCACAGCAGGCACAACTGATGTCACGCCCCCTCCACCCAACCTCCCCTCTGCTCTGCCCCCCTCCTCCCTCTCGCTCACGCACAAAAACAAAAACAGCGCGCGCCTTAATGAATACAATTCTTTGATTTTTCTGCGGAGCCTGATTCAACCAATTCAACTGACGAATGGAAGCCACAGGTTTGTCCTGACATTGTCTTTTTTGTTTTCTGTCTGTGATATTACCTTTATGTGATGTAAAACCATTCATTTACATCTCGAGTTTTTTTTTTTTTAGCTGAGTTTTTCTCCTTCTCAGTTTAATACCCCACTCGGTAACTGCAATCCACTCACGACTATTTTCACCTGATACAAACATTTCAAACTGATACAGTTTCAGGATGCGGCACATGCCATTATCATTCCCATGCCAGAAAATTTCACTGAATCCCTAATTAGCCAAGCTAAGTTTCTCACTCACACACACACACACACACACACACACACACACACACACACACACACACACACACACACACACACACACACACACACACACACACACACACACACACACACACGTATATCGGACACAAAGACATAGTGACATAGTAGGCTAACAATACAAGTACATAATACAACAATACCGGCTGACGTTCATATCTGAAGATGTATGAACCAAATGGATTTGAATTGAATTGAATTGAATTGAATTGAATTGAATTGAATTCAGTCGACACGATTTAGTTAAATAAACCAACTGCACTACATTACGAAGACATGGGTAGAAGTGTGTGTTTGTGTGTGTGAGGGGGGGGGGGGAGAAGGGGAGTGGAGGCATATGGAGAAGGGGAGAGGACTGTAAGGATAGCCCACCCCCTCAATTCAGCATAGGGTCTCTATCACCCCCACCCCTACCCCTCTTCTTTGCCTAGGGTCGGTCTTTGAAACCAGTAATACTATAATCTTAGCCCTCATCACCTGACCTGCAGGTCAGAGGTCTGACTCTGAAATTGACTTGACGGGTGTCGCACCTGGCATGCGCAAGCGGCTATTATATTAATTACGTGCGTGCCTCTGTGTTTCGTCGTTGTCCCTAGAGGGGGAAATTTAAAGCTATAGCATTGATGGCTTGAGGCTGAGGGGGGTCTGATAGAATTATAACAAAATGGGGAGGGGGTGGTGAACTTGTGGTGGAGGGTTGTGGTTGGAAGACTGCTGGGGGGGGGGGGGAGGGAGAGGGGGGAGGGGTTTTGAAACGTAAATCCTCTGGGATTTCTTATATAATGAACGATGATGAGTGAATGAAACTAATTTCCAGCACAGTACTAGCAGCTAATCTGTCGTAATCCTGTGCACTTTTCATAACAAAGTCACCTACTTGCAGACAGAAAAAAAATATGACAACGATGCATTTGCGCCAAATCCTTTTGCACTTTTCGTAACAACTCACGTGTCATACGTGCTGTCAGAGTTTTTAAATGCCATATTTACAGAAAATCCTTTAAAATCCTGTCTTAAACTGATCCCTTTAAGCAAATATTTTGAGTGATTAAAAGAGTACTGTGGAACTTGGTGAATGTGAGTATTTTCTAATGACAAGCGAGCACATTTCAATTTAAATAAACTCTGGTGCTTTGTTTGTTGCTGTTGTTGTTGTTGTTGTTGTTGTTGTTTTCTTTTCTTTCTTTTTTCACCTCGCCAGATGTACAGCAGATCGATCGAAGAGTTTTCTCACGACGAGTTAGAGCCATTCTGAGACTTAGTAGGGCTTCGTACGGAGAACTTCGCTGAGCAGCGTAACCCACTTGCATGTAAATTAGGCACGTTACGGGTACCATTAGCTAATCGCAGCGCGTTAGCAGCTCGCGGCCTCTGCCGTGTGAGCCTAATTTTCATGTAAATGGGTTACGCTGCTCAACGAAGTACTCCGTACGAAATCCTTTAAAGCAAGGCCACTAGGGTGGAAAACTGCCGCTTTCGAAGCTCTCAGACTGTTTACCAGATGGGATGTTTCATTTGGCTATAGCGACAATTTCGTGACTTTGTGGCATCTACACGTACTATTAAAGAAACAGACATTACTTTGAGCCCACTGTCCATTACTAAACAGACCGGGACTAGACAAATCTTCTAAAAATAGCCGCCAATCAGCGCCGTCTAGCTGGTCATCATTCATCAACCCACAACCAAATGACGTCGTCTGCTCAAAACGTGGTATACATAGATCTAGAACAGCTTATGCGCCAACCAGTGTCGCCACAATGGTTTCAGGTGCTACATTGTGTCCCAAGTGACTGATTCTGATAAGCAGACTAAGCACATTGGAGGAAAAGAAAAATTTCCACACGCGGTTGCACACCTGCCATACGTTTTGAGGCTTTAAGGTAAACTTTAGCGTGTTGTATTCGTTCTTTGATCTTATTTTCTCCCTTTTTTCTTTCAGTCGCCTAAAGTGCATCTGATCAAACCACTGACAAAATCAACAACAACAACAACAACAAAAAAACCAGCTTCTGGCTCAAGGCAAACAAAACCTTACAATTAGGCAATGCAGATAAAAAGCATCGTAGTATAGTATTATCCCTAGTTCATGATGTTAAGAGCTAGAATTTGTCGCCTCTCAGAGCAGCTTTTACTGATGCGTGTCAAAGAGGGTGTCAAAACTGATCGTGTATTCTGTGTTCTCCTGCTTTTGGCTAAATTCCATATGTATAAATGTAAACTTAGTGAACGATCCCCCGTGTATGAATGCATATATGTGCAATCGGCAAAGCAATGATATGATTATAGATGACAAATACTTATCTTTAGTACATCATGACTCCCTAGATGACTGGATGCCGTAAGGGTGGGGTGGGTTGGATTGGGTTGGGTTGGGCTGGGTTGGGTTTAAACAGGCATATTTGGTTGCTTGTTGTGGAGATACAAGAAAAACACTCCAGAGCTTTAACAAGATAAACCTATGATATGCCCAATAAACGTCCATTTGAAGCAACCTGACCTTGCAACGGCAGATCGCGAAGTTTTGTTTTGTTTTGTTTTGTTTTGTTTTGGTTTGGTTTGGTTTGTTTTGTTTTGTTTTGTTTTGTTTTGTTTTGTTTTGTTTTGTTTTGTTTTGGTTTGGTTTGGTTTGGTTTGTTTTGTTTTGTTTTGTTTTGTTTTGTTTTGGTTTGTTTTGTTTTGGTTTGTTTTGTTTTGAGTTGGGCTGAATGGGGTTGGGTTTGGGTTGGGTGTTGTTTTCTGCATTTTTACAGTAACAGTCTCTGCGTATGGAGAGAGTAAAAGTGCAGTAAGTATGCTACTCCATTTCTCAGTGTACACTTTGGTCACCGGTAAGACTGAAAGCAAGCTTCGCTTCTCTGTCTCTGTTTCCTGACGTGAACTAATGACGGCAGCGCCGTGATCCTCCCAGACACACCCCCACTCCCCACCCACAGCACCCGTATTATTTCCGTACCAGGACGGGAAGGGGTCTTAGGAACATTTATTCTGACTCCGGCTTAACAAGGGGAGAATGTCGCCTTTCGTTGTAATTGCAGGGTTCATATTTTGGGGGTTTACCTAATCCTTCAAAGCCAAACAGGAGAAATTGGGGATCTGCACAGTGCAGAAATTGTTAATCCCTTCTGTTGACCGCAGCCTTCACCTCTCTCGGCGAGGGGGATATCAGGCTTGTGTTGCACCTTTGGCGCTGTAACCCCCCGCGAAGATTGAAGACGCGCGGACTGTGGCGTGTCTGTACGGCGTCCCTGAAACTGAGTAGCTACGCAAGCGCTAGTCACTTTCCGGACTCGAAACCTGGTAAAAGTCACGTACATAGTTATTTTTGTGCCATGCCAATGCGAGATTCTGTGGGGGAAGAAAATAATGTATCTGTTAAAAGCTGATGTACAAAACAGCATATCCTGTTAAGCCGGCTCTTAACTGGGCACTGCGGAGCTCCACAGTGCTGTCCACAGTTGTGACACAGTTGTGATTTTGGGGGTTTCCGCCGCTGTGGCGTCATCACAGCAACCTGGATTTCAAATAGCCACAACTGTGACCGTGGTTTCCACAACAGATTCTGATTGGCTGTACTACGTCACTCGGCGTGCAAACCGTGCATGGCGGACAGTGCATCTTCAATC
This sequence comes from Batillaria attramentaria, assembly GCA_018292915.2. Lineage (NCBI taxonomy): Eukaryota > Metazoa > Mollusca > Gastropoda > Batillariidae > Batillaria > Batillaria attramentaria. The sequence continues at coordinate 134,790 of JACVVK020000698.1, read as the reverse complement.
GGTTTGTTACCGAGCACCGCTGTGTTCTGTTTTGTAGTTAGCAGACACACCGACCGCAGCGCCTATGATGTGCACATGTGTGTTTCGCGCGCTGTGCCCAGTTAAGAGCAGGCTTAATGGTTGGTTGGTTAGGGTTCCAGTTCACTCCCCTTAATATCCGACTATGAAGTCGGATGGTTCATCCCCGGTCCGTGACAAAGAATTATTGTATAAATCTTGAAGCTTATTGTTTAACTGCACACACAAAAAAAACTCATAGAAGACTAGCAAACCCATTAGTTTGAGTACAAATGACAAAATGTGAGCTTAGAATGTTGAGTGGTGGGATTTGGGAGCACGTTTGTCCAAAATGGCTGAAGTGGTAAGAGTTAACGTTGTACGCCTCAAGGTGTGATTGGAGACGGCCCTACTGAATGGGCAGGTAATGGAGGGGGGGGGGGTGGTGGTGGAAGGAAAGCTACCCTAACTGAACAGTCCAGCTGAACGCTATGTATTTGACTCTCTGTTATTTGATGTGTTCTTAATGCATAATTATTCATATGTAATGTAGAATAGACAGGACAGTCTGTAAGATAGGCAGCACTGCCAATAAGTTTTATCATAATAATAATAATAATAGACATTTATAGGGAGCATTTCTTTGGAATAAACTCAATGCGCCAATCACTCACCGACACTCACGCACGATGGGCAGACATACACTGGTGAAACTGACTAGTTGCTGACACGGGAAATTACTGGAAGGCTTTACAAAAGAGGAACGTTTTATGACTGCTCTTAAAAACAGACAGTGTGGGTGCATTTCTCAGATGTGCTGGCAGGGACCTCCAAAAGACTGGTGCAAGAAAACTGAAAGAGCGCTCGCCAAAGGCTCTGTAAAACAAAGGGGGGGAAATTCGCGCGATTCGTAAAATTTTAGCGCAAAACAAATGTAAACGAACTGTTATTCTTGTTCAAGGCGTACATTTCTATACTTACAAACCGTTCGCAGCCGTTTTGATGGTGTCTAGAATTGTACCACTTAGACGCATGCGCAGTTGAAGCCTCGCCGCATGGGCCGGCATATAGCAGACAGACGCCGAAACGCACAGCATCTGCCACACAGCTGACTAGGATACTCCAATGAAGTTCTCTTCCTTCGTACGGCCAGCAAACGCGTATACAGTATGTTGCTTCTGAAGGTCTGTTAAACCTATAGCATAGACTACCCCAAGTACAGGTGCACTCACAGGCATAAAACATGTAATCTTAGGCCTGCACCAAATTCCTTTCCACTCTCATAACAAAATCTCACCAGACAGACATAACATGATACGTCCCCAGTCTGACCAGTGACGTTAAAAATATTTATCATGCACGTGACGAACCTGCGCAATATTATGTTCGTTTATCACAGCCACAATTAAAGCTAAAAAAAAATTACAACAACAACAGAAAAAAATGTTTGTTTTCGTCGGGAAAACCCAGACTGCCTTTTCTTCCAATGACGTCAGTGACGTCAATGACTTAACGATACCCGACTACCCACTAACGTCTTTCTGCCATGCGTCACGACGTCATCAGGGGCAATGACTGTCACGTGGTCCTCTTTGTACGCCGCACAACCTGTCTGTCAATTAGCATTGACACGAGATCAGCTTTTCATACCGCACACAAAGCCATTTCAGTGAACCACCAAACCCACCCGTAGTAAAACTTTTGAATAGATCGAGACACCCCGCCTTTTCCGTACACTACCCAACGCCGTTTTATGTTTTCGCATCAACTTTCACAGCGTTTCCCTTGATTCCATTACAGCACATTAACCTATCATAAAGCTTGCTCACATTTTTCATATTGTCACAGTAACCTGAAGCCATCGCGGGGAAACCCGTCGACAGGCGGGAAAGGGACGAGAACTCGCATGTAATTGTTGACGGCAAGCAACAGTTGTTTCCCCGCTGACTACAATTTCGCGCTAGGACACGGCCCGGTTTCTCGGGTCGCGGTCAGAGCCCCATGCTTCCCGGCAGGATAGAATTGACAAAGAACGGTAAGTTGTCATCGTCTCGGTCTGAATGATGGATTGTACCGGTGGGTAGTCTGCCCTCTCATGAATAATCCCTTCCTCGCTTTCGATTTTACACAATAATGCGGGGAGTCAGTTGACACCAGTTAACCATGAAACGAGACATGAAGAAAAAGAGAATGACAATTTCAATACCTGCTTTGCCGGCCTGATATTAGAATCTAAAAGCCACTGAGGGAATTTCTGTCTACTACCACCGCTGAAATCGCGTCTACCCCCTCTAAAAAAAAAATAAAAAAAAAAACCGTGACGCCAAGATTTTTCGACACGGCGTTTGAGTTTGTAAGTTCCACTACAGACGTATCAAGTGTATAGCAGGCCATAAATTATGGCCGGTAAGAGAGAGTTAATACGACAAGTTAGCGGTGGTCCAGGGCGCTCAAAGAGCCGGCGAGTTGATGTAGTGGGGTACCCCTGTGGTGTCGGCACTGACGCGCGCATCAGTCGAACGCTAGTTTTTCACCCCGTCACTAAAACGCGCTTCTTCCAAACTTACCAGGCTTCACACTTTCAGATGACAAGGGTGGGTGGGTGTTTTGGAGTTTAACGTCCTTTTCCATCACGTATGGGTGATGTCAAAGACGGGGCGACGAGAAAAAGGCCAGTACATAATTATTTTATTGGGCCCCAGCCGGGGTTCGAACTCACGACCCGAGCATTGAAAGTCTAACGCTCTACCGTTCCATAGATGACAGGTTTGGAACACATGCACTCGTGATTCTAGTACTCATGCACTCATACTCATGTTCTCATGCAAAATAATCTACCTTAATGACAAATAAAGCTCAGAATGCATTACACTGGCGTTCACTGGCCGCGGGTACCTGAAATGAAACGGTCCGAAAAGTTCTATTAGTCAGTGAATGACAGCAACACTATAAAGAGGATAATGCTATACCATTTTAATGCTCACATATCGTTCTGGGTCCGTATGTAAAACTCGAGGTTAATTTAACCCACGGCTACGGGCCTAACCCAGACTAGGACAAACGAAACCCCAAAACAAAATTGAATTTTAAAAAAAGGAAGTGAAGAAAGATAAACAAAAATCCTTCTATAACGGTATAAGCACCTAACTGGAGTGGACCCGCTTCCTGATTTGAAACAAAAAACAAACAAACAAACAAACAAACATTTAACCCTAGAGCTAGTTTAGTTCGAGGTTAGACTCTAACCCGAGGCTAAACTCCCTAACCCCGACTTCTACATGCGGACCCTGAGCTGTTTTCGTGGTGTCTGTCGTCACACCACTTAGACACATGGACCAGCGACAGCGTCTCTGATGCTGGCACTGAGCCAACAAAAGCGTACTCTGTAACGCGGCGACCCACACTGAGCTCTCCAGTAATATAACAACAATCGTAGAATTTTGTATGTTCGGCCGCAAAGTGTGAACAACGTTGTATCGCTCTGAGAGCTGGAGGCTTCTCATCAAGATAAAGAATGTCGAGCGTACAGGAACACTCACGAGCGAAATCGTTCCAAAACATAAGTTGGCTCAGTAAAGATAGAGTCAGCCTGTTTAAATTGCTGAGCTGTCCCTTCGCAACACGCCAGTGATTGCGATGTGTTCATGTCCAGTGTCTGAGAGAATGCGTGTGATTTACGTGAGTGTGAGTGTTGGGCGGTGTAGAACTCTACTTCCTCTAACATAGAATAGGGCGGCCGATGGTCAGGCGGGACGGCCCTCGTATTTCGTGCAGTGAATTGCTGTGAGTTCGACCCCCCCCCCCCCTCCCCCCCCCACCCCCACCCCTTCCCACCGCTAGGCGGAAGTAAAATTTATTAAAAAATAAAATAAAATAAAAAGCTTCCCCCAAGACGTTGCCCCGTTCCTCTGCCTGGCTGTGTGAACTTGACCTGTATGTGTAACTTGTCCATCATGGCCAAGGATAAAGAAAAAAAATGTGGCCGGCCTGGCAGTCTGACTGGATTGAATAGTGTTCAGCTCGGCTGTTCAGTTAGGGTAGCTGTCCCCTTGCCTCGAATTAACCTGCCCATAAGAGCCGTCTCCAATGGCGGGGGAGCGTTAAATTTTAATTAACAAATAACGCAGAATAAGCTGAGCGTACAGGCGCGGTCACGGGTACAATTGATTTTTTTTTTTATTATTAAATAAAAAGAAATGCCGAACAAGAAATGTCGGACAGGGTACTTCACAGTGTTAACTATTGTTTTAGTGAAAATGAAACAGAAACACAAAATCTGAAATTCATGCGTGGTTGTTGTTGTTGCTGTTGTTGTTGTTGTTGGTGGTGGTGGTGGTGGTGGTGGTGGTGGTGGTGTTTTCTTCTTGTTGTTGTTGTTGTTTTGTTGTTGTTTTTTGTTTTGTTTTGTTTTCCAAGAAAAAGGTACCTTAGTGTGAATAATGTTTTACATATTTCTATACTATCTCTTTATTTTTTTTTAATCTAACTTTATTTTATTTATCTCATTTTATTTTTCTTATGTTATTGATTTCCTTTTTAATTCATCATATTTTATTTTTTCTTATTTCATTGCATTTTATTGTATTTCGTTGTATCTTATTGTCTATTTCTTTTTATTTGATATTTATATTTGTTATTTACTCATTTATTATTTTATATATTTTTTCGGGGGGGGGGGGGGGGGGGGTAGTAGAGGCATTGTATATAGCCATTCATCTAGCTGGGGTGTTAGCGAAAAATGTTCGATCCGACCAACAATAAGGCTTCTTATATGTCATTGTCATATGTCATTTTCATTTGTAAATTACTTTCGAATTCTTTGGCCCACTTTGTGACTTTCCTCATGACGCTTGTGCTCCGTTCAGCGACCTGTACTGTGTGCTTGCTTAGTACAATCTCCCGCAGAGACATTGAGAAAACTATTTTCTGAATTATAAGGTTTTCTGATTACTTTGACGGTCACATTAGACACGCGCTGGTTAGGAGACAAGGTGATCTCTCTCTCTCTCTCTCGCTCTCTCTCTCTCTCTCTCTATGTGTGTACGCGTGTTTGCAACATCTGTTCTCTGTTTGTTTGTTTGTTTGTTTGTTTGTTGTTGTTTTCTTTGTGCATTAATCTGTATGTTTGTTTCTCTTGTTTTATTCCTTATTTTGTTAGTTAGTTAATAGTAGTTTTTAGCAACGGCAGGTATGAAAACTGACTATCTGACGTCAACTGCTTCTACCGTTGTAAAATAAAGGTTTCATTGATTCTCTCTCTCTCTCTCTCTCTCTCTCTCTCTCTCTCTCTCTCTCTCTCTCTCTCTCACACACACACACACACACACACACACACACACACACACACACACACACACACACACACACACACACACACACACACACACCACCACCACCACCACCACCACCACCACCACCTCCAGCAGAATTGGCCAGAAGAATATGGGGAAAACCCGTATCAACAATAGCAACGCCAGACTGTCGCGTGCTGGGGGATGGATGGTGAATAAGGTGAATACGTGAGGCGGTTGGCTGCATAATTATCAAGCCATCTGAATCTGTGACGGTCTTTAGTAGTCAAGAATGGGGGGGTGGGGGGGGGTGGTGGGGTGGTGGTGAAAAATTTACAGCAAACGATCAGAGTGAGAGAAAGACAGGCGGGGTTCTCAAGATCGTGAAGCAGGCGATAATCAATAAGGTTTCCTCCCCTCACCCCCACAACCCCATACACCCCTCCTCCCCCGACACACACACACACACACACACACACACACACACACACACACACACACACACACACACACACACACACACACTACCCCCACCCTCTTCCTCTTGTCAACGTCGCCTGACAACCCTGTCAAGGCCTCCAACCTTCAAATGCAAATCATGTCAGTTTCCTAATAATCCACGACCAGTCCGGGCGCGTGTTGGCGACATCCCCACAAACAATGCGCGTAGTGTACTGGTTTTTTCATGTCACACCCGCAATTGTGAAATATGTTTTGCCATATGCAAATGAAACACGTCCGTTAAGAGATTAGGTGACCGGTGAAAACTGACGCGCTTGGCGATCTCTAGCCTAGATGTCGCGGCGCGCGGTCGGCGGGTGCTTTTGAAAGCTAACGCGTTTCGCTTTTGTCGAAACAAAACGATTGTTCCTTCTCAACCCTGTTCCGGGTCCGTCGATAACTCTATGCCCCTGCGACGACGGCCAAGTCGGGATAACCGAGACCGAGCCAAGTGATACCTAAGAAGGAAAAAACAAAAATATTCAGTGACAAGGCCGGAAAGTGGACAGTTGCGAACAACTTTTAGTTCCCCGTGTTATTTCACAGTGCGCACAGAAGCGGTGAAAACTGTCGCATTCACCGGCACAGTACATTCTCAGCCTGTTTCGAGATTATTGCCTGCATGAGTTGTCTCCCTTGACGCAACAATAGCACGCATTTTTCGTGGCAGAGCACAAAGCTGCCACGAAAAATGCATACATGCTGCGGGTCTGTGTACGCACGGGGGACAGCTTATGCAGGCAATAATCTCGTAAGAGGCTGAGAATGTACTGTAGCTGGTGAATGCGACAGTTTTCACCGCTTCTGTGCACACTGTGAAATAACACGGGGACCTCAAAGTTGTTCGCAACTGTCCACTTTCCTTGTCACCGAGTATTTTTTTTTTTTTTTCACTTCTTAGGTATCACTTAGCTCGGCACGGTGCCGGTTAGCCCGACTTGACCGTCATCGTAGGGGCATAGAGTTATCGACGGACCCGGAACAGGGTTGCCTTCGCCGTGGTTTTGGAGACTGGTTGTGATAGCGTGTTACGAACCGTACACTCACTAGCGTACGCCAGGGATTAAAGATTCGCTGGCTCGAGTCGGAAAACCTGATCATGTGGGTAATCCTTCAGGGTTGGCGTGGCTTAAAACTGTCGCCATGCTTTGTGTGTGTGTGTGTGTGTGTGTGTGTGTGTGTGTGTGTGTGTGTGTGTGTGTGTGTGTGTGTGTGTGTGTGTGTGTGTGTGTTTCTGTCTGTCTATCTGCCTCTGTGTGTGTGTGTGTGTGTTTAATAAAAGTCGTGCTCTTTTTCTGAATGTTTGTTTGTTTGTTGTTTTTGCTGATTTTTTTTTTTTTGGGGGGGGGGGTGTTGTTGTTGTTGTTTTTTGTCCGAGATTCTGTGACAGAACCTTGATAACGACGCTTAATTCGCAGCACCTGGCACGGCATAGAGACACCAAAGTGTTGCAGAAGGCATTAATTCAGCGTTAATTCTGTTCCCTCACTTACCTGCATCGCGAACAAAAGTATAACATTAAACTGTGATTTCACAAGCGGTATAAAATCGAAGTGACAGAAAAAGAAAACTGAGAGATAATCGAACAAGAAGTGTAAATAAATAAATAAATAAATAAGGAAATAAATAAATAATCGTGGAAACTCATTCAGTCAGTTATTCAATTATTTATTTACACGTTTGTTTGTTTGTTTGTTTTTTAATTATGTTTCTCATTTATCATTTATTGCACATGATTTTTTTTTCAGCGATGGGTTATTCACTAATTCATTATACGCATATTAATTTATTTAACTCTGTTTATCATCTCGTGCTAATTATTTTCGATAGAATATTCACGAGGGAACCTTAATAATTATTTCAGCACCAATGAATTTGAGCCCGTTCCATTTTTTTTGCGCGCCGGGACCAACCAAAAAGTAAAAATGAGAATAATACATAATTATTGTTATGAAAATATTCAGTATTTCCTGTGTGTATAGACCACAAAGCAAAGGACATTTTCAGCCACAAAACTTGAACAATGCGAAACGAAATGTATGTGTGCTTCTAAACCTCCCGCCATCAAACTCACACCGTCGTTTCCTTGTCCAAGTCAGGTCATGAACTCTAAAACGGCACAATTACAATATACACGCATTCGCAAATAGAGGTCACAAAAACTACAACGTGCAGGCATTCAGGCGAGGCTAATCTCGCGAGACTTATTTTTTAGTGTCACTGCAGTGGAAACGAAAGTGTTTACAAGCGAGCGAAACTCCATTAAATCTTTTGCAAGCCTTTTCTCGTGCTTGTACAAGTCAACGCGTTTACTTGCCTTTGTTGATGAGGGCAAGCGCTTTGAGTCTTGCTTGACTCGACTGAGAAGAAAGAGCTGGTCGTTTTGAAAAGCATGCTTTTTTTTTTTAACGAAACTGTGGCGTGAAATTGAAACCCAGTGCTGCTTACCCCGCATTAAAGGTCTGCAATCTCAGCAAAAAGCCGCAAACATTGCGTTTTCTTTAAAACTGCGACTCCTTCGACTGTGCATAATCCAGGCAACTCTGTCACCGTTACAGAGTTTTCAGCGCTTCGGGGACCCTTATAAAACCAGAGCACGAGTTTGCCGTGACATTATTTGGCTTTTGGTCAGTGAGCGAGACACATCGCTACAGTGTCTAGCGGGTGTTGAGTGCCGCACGATCTTTCTCGCTCAGTGTCAAAACGCAAACTGAGCAGTGTGAAATCAGGCTGCCCTTGGCTTTTATTGGGGTTTCAGGGACGCTGAAAACTCTACAACTGTGACAGAGTTGACTGTGCTTGCACTCTAACTGCAGCTGACTCTAACATTTTTTCACACTTCGGAAAGTGGGAGCTTAGATCTTTAAAGATCTTTAAAGTCTCAATACGTACGGCAGGTATACTACAGTGTGGGGAAAACTTTTCATCAAATGCGCTGAATCTTTTCTTCAGTATCAGTCACGTGGATCACGGTATAGCATCTGAGACCGTTGTGGTGACTGACTCTGGCCAGCGAATAAGTTTTCTAGAAGTGTACCTCGCACTGAGCAGACGACGGCACTGAGAGGACCAGCTAGACGGCGCTGATTGGTTGCTATTTTTATCAGCTTTATCGCGTCCTAGTCTGTTCAAAAATGGACCGAAGGCTCAAAGAAAGTCGCATTTCTCTAATATTAAAAGCCACAACGTCACGTAAACGATCGCAATGGCCAGGGTGGGGGAGCCGGGGTGGTCGAATGATAGAGCGTTGGACTTCTAATGCTCGGGTCATGAGTTCGTATCCCGGCTGGGGCCAAATATTTGTGCTGGCTTCTTCATCGTTGCTCCGTCTTTGATATCACTCGTATGTGATGGAAAAGGACGTTAACCCCCCCCCCCCCCCCCGAAAAAAAAAACAACATCCACCCACCCTCGTAAAGGCCAAATGAGACATCCTTCTATTTGGTAAACAGCTCTCACAGCTCTTCGAAAGCGGCAGGTTTCCCTCTCAGCGGCGTTACGAACATAGACGCTTTAAGGACAGTCAGAGTCTAGCCAAAACTCGTGATTCATACGAGAGGACATTTTGTGAAGACTGAGACCTTTTTTTTTTTTTTTAAGGTTGAACTCACAAAAACCTTTTTATTTTCTTTTTTTTTTTCTTTTTTTTTTTTTTTTGGGGGGGGGGGGGGTAGCACGACTAATAATTGACGCATCAGTGCAGGTTAATAATCAGAACTCTATCAGGCTTGTCACAGGAGGCGCCTCCGTAAATATGCGTCACGGGCGTGTTTTGAAAAGAAGGTTTCGACCACTTCATGCAGGAGGTCGGGCAAGTAAGGGCAAGGAGTCCAATGAACTCCACGGGGTGGTTGGCGAGAATTGCCAGTGAAATTGATAGATCATTTCGCTCTATCATCGTACCCGTATTTTGTCAGTCACAGCTACCCCGTCACTCTAAATGATTTCTCGTTTCAATCTGTCCTAGAAATGTGGGTGTCGTATTGAAAAGGGTATTACTG